>PVJX010006340.1:0-78647 GCA_004027295.1 Dolichotis patagonum
AAATAAAAATAATACCACTTCCCCCGCCCCGTGTAAGCAACTTGCTAATTCGGAGGACAGGCTGAATTGATAGCGACTGAGATAAAAGAACAACTTAATGCTTGTACTGTTTGATTGACTTTGTAGGTCTAAGGCTGGTAATCTGAGCATGTATTAAGAGGATAACAATATGCAATATAGCAAATATGGGGGATTTCCTTTTGTTTTTGAAATCGAATACTGTTTTCACTGTTTTGTTCTGTTTTATTATTTTGTTTTATTCAATGTTATGATTGGTTTTATTCTGATGTTTTGATTTTTTTTTTTGTACTGAGAATCAAACTCAGGACCTTGCTCTTACCAGGCAGGTGCTGTGCCACTGAGCTATATTCCCGGCCCCTTGTTTGATTTTATTATATTTGATGGTATGGGCAGCAATTCTGAAGATAACAAGACGCATTATGGTTGACATTGTTGATTTCCTGTTATCCTGTTTTGAAGTCCTATATCACTTTCAGTGTTTTGTTTTGATTGGCTTTATTCTGTTTGATTTTGTTTGGTTTTATTCTTTTTAAAAAATCCACAGTGACTCTGATACACAGCAAATTTTTCCTGAAAATAGCAAATCATTCTTGTATTGTCTAACCCAGAGTTCTTCAGTGAGATTAGAAGTGACTGAAGAGTATTAATCCATACCCAAGAAAGGAGGTATTGAGGTGAATAAGCCAACACTCAAAAGAACTGTGATAATGGGATGATAAGAGGGAGGTGGTAGGGTGCTGGCCCAGGCTTCCTGGGAAGCATCATGATGCTCTGTTAGAATCCAGTGGATTTCCTACCGCGTTGAGATTTTAAAACTCAAGACAAGTAAATAAAACCAGATAAATGGTCCTGTGTAATAACCAACAGGAAAACCAGTAGAAATGTAGGATCAAGATTTTTCTTTCTTTGTCTTATCTTTGTTCTTACCGTAATGTTTCACTTGGATCTCTGCTCTCTGCCCCATTTGTCCTGAGTTATGTGACTGATAGTAAAGGAACTATGCTCTGGAGTGTAAACTTACTAAGGATTTGAAGAGTTTAAGAATGTGCAGCTTTGACAGAAATGCTAGGTAAAAGTTGGAAAAGATGACTGAGAAAGTATCAGTCATTCAGAAAGCAGCATTGTAGTCGTAGGCCTGGGAAGAGGAGGAACAGAATCTCAGTTGGGGGCGGCGATGAAAGGGTTCTGCAGATGGATGATGGTGATGGTTGCACAGTGGGGAGGGTGCACAGCTGCTGTGAGACTGCACTTAAAGGAGCTAAGGTAAATAAAGAAGATTGAGGTGGTCAGTGTTAGGTTATGCCTGTTCACCCACGTGCATACAGTTGTTAAGTTGAACATCATGATTTTAATGGGCTGTGAAAGTGTATCCCCTAAGTTCATCATACGTTAGCAGCATTTTTGGAAAAACTTTCTTCAGACAAGATTAAAAAAAAGTTCTTATCAGTCTTTGGGAATGAAATCTATGCTTTATTCTTTTGACTCTTAGATTTTGAGGTATTATTCTGTGCCCAGTAGTATATACACATGATTAAAAATAGGGTTTGCAAATGCCCAAGAACCTCCTTTTTAAAATTTAATTTGATTTTAATTCTGTAGGTAGAACTTACATTTGGAGATTGGGAAGGGGCTGACCATTAACAATGAACATAAGTAGGTAAACTTAGTATATCTGCTGAAGGTGGCAGTCAGTGCTATGAAAAAGGGAGGAGCAGGATTGCGGGAGATGGAAGCGGAGGAGGCTACACAGGGGAAGTCTCACTAAGAGAATGGGATTCAGAGAAAGCCTTGCTACAAGCCATTTCTGATCTACTTGCAAATAGAAGTTGAGTTGGAACTTGATTGCTAAGAAGACAAGTTTCATATTTTGAAGGTCAACATGTTTTGGTGGTTTTTCAGCCATGGAAACAACTAATAAGTTCAAGACCATCCTGGACTACGCAGTGAGACCCTGTCTCAAAACTAAAAATGAATAACAATTATTTTAAAATTATTTTAATTTTTCTATTTTCTTAAGTGGAAGACTGTGGCTTTTAGTGATGTGTGTATTAATTTGATACTCCTTAGGATCTGAAAGCTGTTGTTTGTGTATTTTTCCTCCAATGACTTTAGATACTTTTAACTTGAAGTTTGGTGGGTTGGCTACCCAGCCCAGAAATTTTGCCCATTTTTCTGGAAAGGGAAAAAAATGACAAGATGGACTGGTAATTTTTGTTTGAAAATTGTGGAAGTGTAATGAAAATGTACCTATAGAGAAGAAAGAAGATTATCCTCTAATTTTCTTATCTTTTAAATTAATTATTTTATCTATCAGATACATTTTTGAAGTATCTCTTCAAATTCTTCTACTTCTGCTGTCACATTTAAGCTTTTCCTAAGTATGTGTTTTCTGTAGTATCTTGCCCCTGATTAATGGGTCATGTTATCTTCTATTTTGTGGGAATATTTATACTAAGCTATGTGTTTTCTTCTTTCTTCCAGATCATTGTTTCAAGTTTCTTTTTCTTGTTTCAGCTCTTTTTCATGTTCAGTGCTTTCCTTGATTAATTTGTTTAGAGTCACATAAAGACCAAATTCTTATAACTAGAATGCCTGTTTGCTGTTACATGTAGTTCTCTCATTATCATAAAGTGTAATGGGAAGCCTGTGGTAAGTAGAAAAGCTACTCATTTGAAATGCTTAAAATTCTAAAACTCACTGTAAAAGACAAAAGTACCCTTATGTTCAACATTTGGTTAAAACTAAGCTTGATGCTTAAAACGCTAAACATTCTTTAAAATATCCATTTTAGGGTGTTTGCCAACTTCCCATTAAAAGTGATGAAAAGGAATATCCACACAGAAGAATTGATATCAGGTATTCTCAGACTATTACTTTTCCATCCTTGGATCCTTCACCCACTCCCTCTGTATGTCTTGAAGTTAACATAAGTGCATAGAGCTCCATTTTATTCTGAAGAGTCATATGTTTCTACCAAAAAGAATATTTAGCCTGAAATATGTAAAGAAAGACAATACATAGACTCTTTCTCTAGACTTTCATCTCACAATGATGCCTTCCACAGCTCAAGGGGAGTTTCAAGTGTAAGGACAGTTAGTGTGTAAATGACACTGCTTTTCATTTCTGCATATTTCTTGCAGAGCCAAGTTTTTCAAAACCAAAGACAATACAAGTTTGGGTGCTGGTCAACCTAATAATAATGTGCTCTTCAGGCTGTTAGGCCATAGAGACTTATTTTAGGTACTGTATTTTGTTCTTTTCAGATTTTAGGGATCCTATACTTGCTAAATTTGAAATGTGTAGTAAAATACTTGCCTATCTTTTTTTGTAGGTTAATTCCCAAAGATCAGTATTACTGTGGTGTTCTCTACTTCACTGGGAGTGATATTTTCAATAAGAATATGAGAGCTCATGCCCTAGAACAGGGCTTCACAATCAACGAATATACCATCCGCCCCTTGGGAGTCACTGGTGAGTGTTTGTGTTTACCTTAGAAATAATCCCTGACATATGGAGAGAAAATAATTTCAAGGATATTGGTCAGCAAATTTATTCTCTCTAAAAAGTTTTTTAATGACTATGTTAATTGTCATCTCTATATTTTTTTCTCCTTCCTGCAAAAAGAGGCATATCCAGGCCCTTAATTGATGGCTATTAAGGCAAGAGTTATTTCTAGCCTATTAAAATGAATTAAGCCCATTTCTACATATGATTATCATTAAAAAGTCTTACTGGTCAGTCAGACATGATGATGATGCATGCTTGTCATTTCAGCACTCTAGAGGCCGAGGCAGAAGGATCACAAGTTTGAGCCTAGCACGGGCAACTTAGCCACTTAGCAAGGGCCTGTCTCAAAATTTTAAAAAAGACTGGGAGCTCAGTGGGATGGCCCTGGATACCACAAAATAAACAAAAAGATCTTATTGGTGTAAAGGGCTTATTTATTTGTTTCAATATATCTATAAGACTTCTGAAGAACTCAAACTTTGAGTTTCACTTATGACCAAGTACCTGGGAGTAGGAGTGTGGCTCCACGGTAGAGCACGTTCTCACATAGTACAGGCAGAGCCCTGGAATCCATCCCTAACACAAAAATGAAACAAAACTGAACAACTGTGGCCCCAAGCTTTAAAGTTTAAAGAATATGGCTTGCTGAATTGATGCCTTATGTATCTTTTTGACCTTTTACAATGTACTATATGGCTTATTATTCTTTGCTAGGAGAATGAATGTTTTCTGTTTTGTACTAAAAGCATAAAACAGAGCTTTTGTTTGCAGTACACCAGAGTGGTACTTTTTGTATTCAGCACACATCCACTGTCCACTTGGTAGAGGCAGAGTCTGTTTTGTGGGCTTCAATGGGACTGGATGTGAAGCTTCCAAGTCATGTTAGTGGTTCTGGTCCAAAACCTATGAGAGTGTTTTATATGATATGTGACATGGTGAGGACCAGGAAAGAGGACAATGAATAAAGATGACTTCCAGGGCCATTATTGGGATATGTAGGCTGCTGGTGTAGCCCTGGAGATGTGACTTGGCTCAGACACATAGGAGGCTAGAAGCAAGCAGTGAAGCAGGTTTGAGAGGCATGCTCACTGTTTCTGTAGTACTGAGGGCAGAGACCAGACGTGAATGAGGCAGGAGCTCTGCCACTGAGCCACTATTTTTACCAGCTCACTATTTTCTTTTCCTTCTGAAAGCAGGTCCTACACAACTCAGTTCTCCTTGGAAACCTCTGCACCTGAATCTCACAACTGGCTCTTAAATTTAGTCTCTTTCTCTCTTTCTTTCTGTGCAGGAGTTGCTGGAGAACCCTTGCCTGTGGACAGTGAGAAAGACATCTTTGATTACATCCAGTGGAAATACCGAGAACCCAAGGATCGAAGTGAATGAGTCTGTTCTCCCTCCCAGGCCCAGCCCAATAGAAGTCTTAATTTATTTCTTAATCTTTGCTATCGAAGGGTGTTTGGTGTTTTTAATTGATTGTTTCTCCTTCATGCTTAGCTTGCCTTAGTCAATAAAACCTCTTTCACTATTATTGGATGATTTTATTTTCTTAACAAACATGTGTTTAGTTTAAATTTTATGTTAATGATCATACTTTACTGTAGGTGTAGGAATGAGGAATAGGAGATGAGATGATAGCAAATTTTAATGGAAATTTTTATTTTCTAATTTTCTGTCATATGCTATAAACTGTATTACTCCACTGCATTCCCTCCTGCTGATTACAAATTAATCATTTGAGGTATACCCAGAGGCTAGCCTCTAAAAGATGGCTTTAGAAAGATTTTTTAGAAACTAGCAACCTTCAGAGATTTAATTTTTTTCTTTGGCTTATATTCTGTTTTGTAATATATGTGTATAACTTAAATAGGTCAGGTGCTTGATTATGTATTAGAATCTGTGGCACTTGGTTGGAATCCATTAGAAAGAGCTTCCCTGAGCAAAACCACTTCTAATATACACAAAATATGGCCTCTTAAACTTTAAACAAACCAAAATTTTATTTCTGAGGTTTTTTTCCAGGTAACTTTTATGTACAAATGATCAAAATATCTAAGTTAAAACATTCCTGGAAGGACCGGGGATTTAGCTCAAGTACTGTAAGTGCCTGCCTGGCAAGCATGAGGTTGTGAGTTCGATCCGCTATACCAAAACAAACAAACCAACAAACACATTCCTGCAAATTGCTTGGTTTTAAACATAAAAAGTGTGTGTGTGTGTGTGTGTGTGTGTGTGTATAAATATATATATAAATATAAATATTTAAAAAAAATATATATATATATATACACACACACACACACACAAGCAGTTATAAAGACTTCCAGGAAGATGGCAGAGTGGTAAGTAGCAGAGAAAGAGCCTTTCTGAGACTCACCATCCAGACACTGGAATATAGTGACAGGAAGGAGGGAAGTGGGTTCTCTGGGCCAGGAAGGATCTGAAGTGAGAACTGAAGCCCCCAGGGAGAGTGAGAAGAGAAACTTCAATGAAGAGGGAGGTGGAGCAGTTCAACCTGTGGACACATGGTGACTGCTCATAACACCAGAGGCCTCCAAGGGAAACAGCAGTGCAAGCGAACAGTGGACATGAAGGACTGCACTAGCTGGACTGCACTAGCTGGGGTAAGTGCTGAGGGTACAGTTGTCTCACAGGACAGTGATTGGCTAGAAGCTGTTTTGGAGAAGGGCCAGCTGAGCTCAGAACTCAAAACAGTTGCTGGATCCATCCTGAACTTCAGAGGAAATAAGGGTGCAGGCTTGATGAGCTTATCCACTGCCCCACCCTAAAGCTATTGCTGGTTTGCTGGATTAAATCAGTACCACCAATGACAGCAGAGACAAACCTGAAAGTGGATTGTTTCCCCCTCTCCTTGTTTGTTTTTTTGTCATTGTTGGTTTTTTGCCTTCATAGTTTGATCTTGTTTTTAATGTGAATGTGAACATGGTTTCTAGTTTTTTTGTGGTTCTCTTTCATCCTTTTATTTCTTCCTTCTTTCTTCTCTCCTGTTTTCTGTATCAGTTTCTCAAAGCTTGCATAATTCCCATGTCTTCCATCTTTGCTCCTAATCTTTCTTTTTTTCTACTGCTCTACATTTTTCCCTAAACTCTTTTAAATTTTCTCTCATCAGAGTAAAATTGACATATCAAGGACTTATTTACTGCATATAATTTTCTGGTTTTATATGCAGTAAAGTCCTCAATGTGTCAATCCAGCAGCTGCTAGATAATGTAAAGAAGAATAACAAGATTGATAGGAGTCAATGAAAAAGCAGAAAATAGCACAAATGATTAAAAAAAAAACTGTTCACAGATACCATGGTAGAAATATTCCCTGGCAGGGAAAAGGGTTTGACATACAGATAAGTGAGACATATAGCACTCCATTTAACCATGATTGAAAAAAAAAAAAAAATTCTGTAGCCAGGCATATCATAGTCAAGATTCTACAAATTCAACACAAGAATAGAATACTAAAAGCTTTTAAGGAAAAGAAACAGATCACCTATAAAGGAAAGCCCATCAGAATCATAGCTGACTTCCCAGCACAAACCCCCAAGTCAAGGAGAGCTTGCAGTGAAGTATTTGAAGTACTAAAGGAAAACAACCGCCAACTCAGACTGATATACCCAAGGGACTAGTTTATGTTCCTTTTTCCCTTACCAACCTATCTCAGATTAACCATAAATTAGATTCCTTTTCTATTGACCCCCAAACTTATATTAGTTTATAACTGTTATGGTTTACATTTCGAGGATGTTTATGTGATTCTAAACACTACCCTCAACTCATAAGAGCAAGCTCAATTGTGGCAAGCAGCTCGAGAGAAAGTCAGTCATAGACACTGAACAAATACTACTAAAAATGACCATGGATCTATTCTTATTTCAAGAGATATCTGTTACTTGACCTACAAGAACTTTCTCACTAGGCTATTTATACTTACAAATGTAAAAACTATGAAGAGTTATTATAATTGGCCAAATATGTTTGAGTGCACAATGATTGTGTAAAGTATTTGTTAAACTGTTTCTGTGAGCAATCTGTACAAATCATCTATATATGTTTCTTTGTCATATCCACAAACAGCTCTTCTTTTTTATTTGAGCTCAACAATCTTTTCTGTTTTCCTTTTGCATTTTCAGATCATTTAATCAAAGTTTTTTGGGGTTACAGATTTAAAAAGCATGCTTCTACTTGGGTTGCCAGCTGGTCAAAATGATGCTAAAATTGGTTAAACAAAATCCCTTAGATTTGGGATTGTTGGACAGGACTGCAATTGATGATTAAGAAAGCAGCTCCCTGGTAACATTTTTAACCAGTTTTAATTCATTAACCAGAGGCCCCAGTAATCTCCATAACCTTACAGAAGACACTCCAACTAAAAATATATTAAGGTTTTTTATTTTAAAATGCTAATACAAACGTTTCACATAGCTAAGAGAGTTCAATGTTGTTGATCTTATGGTATATTAAATATATTCATGCCTTCGAGTAGACAAATCTTTCAATTCCAGATATTGCCTTTTTCTTGTGCTTCAGCCAGGAGATTCAAGTCAAACCAAGAGGTCACCAGTCAGATAATTTTTTTAAACAAAAATTTATGTAATATATATGTTATATATGTGCCACTATACTTAGAGATGCTTAAACATTGAGCAGTCCAAACATGTCACACATTTCTTCAGTGACTTCCTATTAAAGGACAAGTTAAGTAAAAGCTTCTTATGTATTAGATAGAGATGACTGATCAAAAAGGGAGTAGCTTATGTCAAAAATGCAAATTTGAGTGTTTCAAAATGTCATGACTGTTAGGTAGATTTTACACACATGCCCCACCACAAAACTCTTAAATATCTTTTTACCTTTGTCTGTACTTCTTCAGGATGGGTAAAAGCCTTTCTCACAACCAGGGAAACTGCTCACATTGTTACAAGAAATCCTGTACAAAGTCCTGTTACAAGAAATCAGTCTAAGGTTTGGTCTACCTCATACTATCCAGTCAGATAATGGTCCAGCCTTTACTTCTCAAATAACTCAACAGGCATCCTCAAGCTTACACATCTCCTGGTGCCTGCACATTTCATACCATCCACAATCCTCATAAGAACACACCTCACAAAACTTTTTTAGAACTACACCAACCTTGGCCCTACCTTCTTCCCCGGCCTTAGCCAAACTCAGAGTACTTTCCCCAGTTCCTACGTTTCTAAGCCCTTTTAAACTCATGTATGGTTGACCATTCCTATTCCACTATCTTCCTACCTCCCAAAGTCTCCCTCTTGCTGACTACATCCCAATTCTCTCCTTCCTCTGACATGTTACAACAGCATGCTGATCTGTCTTCCCCAACCCTCTGATGGGAGCAAACCAGAGCCTCCCATATCCCCAGGAGACCTAAATTATCTTAAATCTTCTAAGTCCACAGGACTGCAACCAAAGTGGAGTGGCCCCCCTCCTGGTCTTCCTTGCAGCTCCTATGGCAGTCAAGGTTGCTGGACTGCCATGCTAGTTCCATGTCACTCAGGCTAAGTGGTGCCCTCCTAACCCTAACTGCCTTCACTCTAAACATTCTGAGTGATCATCACATCTCCTGTTTCCTACCTGTCTCTACCTCACCAAGGGCCCACAGCCACAACTGTCAGACTAACTCATGTTTTGTTATCCTATCTGGTTCCTGATCCTATACATTTTATTAGTTAAACAGGAGACCCTTCTGGGTCTGGGCTCTCATCTCACTTACAGTGACACAGTCACAGCCCTCCCCACCCCTTGTCTGTAATTTCCCAAACATGATTCAACTGTCAGGCCTTACATTTCTCATGCTTCCCATTCTCTCCAGCTCAACCCCTAAACCAAGGATGTCCTACCTATACTTTTACCCTTTCAGATGGGGGAATAATTGCCTCCCATAACTTCACCCCATCCCAACTCCACTCTCACTTTTCAGATTCCCGTAGACCTAATGCCCAAATCTGGGATAAGGGAAAACCTAACCAAAATGGAGTAATTTGCCAATCTGTCAGTTAAGCTATAAATATTCCTCCTCACCATGGTCCTGGTAGAATGACACATTTGGATCATGGGTACCTTTCCTTCTACCTGTCCTGGGTCCTTTCATTATGATGGTGACCTGCCTCCTCATTGTACCTGGCCTTTTTAATTCTCCAATCTAGGATGTGAGCCTTCACCAGCAATGAACTCCTTGTCCAGGCTGAAACACCTGGTACCAGGTTTTACATGGGCATCAACTGTCATACCGTCAAGCCTCTTGACCCCCAACACAATGTCCCCATCCAGTAGGAAACTGAGAGACTTGTCCTCCTAACAACATAAAGATGGGAATGAAAGGTTTCTGCCCTAGTATAAATTACTGGACATTATGGCAGTGGTCTAACATGGTAGAAGGCTAAGGCAAAAACACCCTGATGACCACTTCCTCCTCCTCCCCACCAGTCCTGATGATAACTTTCTCTTTCCTTTCCCATGTGCACAAAGAGAATTCCAATCAGTTCTTCACACATCATCAATGCCCACTCCAACCGCTGCTTCTGGTCAGAGATCACGAACCTCCTGCCATGTTTGTCTCAGGCAGAGGAGAAATAGCCCACCCCACGAGTGGTGTGCTCTTCTCCACGTCCTCAATAAAGGACACTTTTTCTTTCCTTTTGCTTCTCTATTGCACTGGAAAACCCTAACAGGCATCTGAGATGAATACATACTTCTCAGATGAAGAAGTATAAACAGCAAATAAATATATGAAAAAAATGTTCGACATCACTGGTCACAGATTCCATCTCACTCCAGAAGAATAACTATTATCAAAAAACATCAACCAATAACACATGCTGGAGGGGCCATGGGGAAAAAGGAACCCTTCTCCACAGTTGGTGGGGGTGGAGACTGGTGCAGCTACTTTGGAAATCAGAGTGAAGACTGCTCTAAAAATTAGGACTAGAGTTTCCATTTGATCCAGACATTCTTCTCCTGGGTATTTTCCCAAAAGAACTGCAATCATCATACTACAGTGATATATGCACATCTGTGTTTTTAGGGGCACGATTTGTAATAGCCAAATCTTGGAAAGAACCCAAGTGCCTATCAACTGGGGAGTGGATAAAGAAGATGTGGGTTCTTTATTCAATGGGGTACTACTCTGCTATAAAGAAGGATATGCTCAAGACATTTTTAGGAAAATGGCTACAACTTGAGACCATAAACTTAATGAAGAAAAGTGGACACATGTGTAAATACTGCATTGTTTCTCTGGTGTGAGAAACCAAAAGTTTAAATAAGGATCAAAATGTATGATGGGTATTAGAAAATGTTCAAATTGGGAGGGGAAATGGTAGAGGGGAATAGAAACATAAAAAAATGAGAAAAGCAGGAAAACATGGAAACAAAACTTTTGTAAGTGGGGAAAGAAGGAGGGGTTGAAGAGAGAGTAGCGGAATGGGGAAAATAAGTTATATCATGTACAGGTATGAATTCTCTATAATGTATACCTAAAATGTACTCATAAAATCTGAGGAAAAAGAAAAGAAAAAGAAGTTATCAGCTGCTGAGTAAAGGTATTGAAAACAGTATGTGAAAATGCTTTGTAACTTACAAAGCACTGGCTAAACCTAACATTGCCTTTGAGTCTTTTTCTTCAATAATCAAATTCTTTTATGGGAAATGTGATTTTGCTTCCAAGAAATGAAAGTAAATAATGAGTTTTTAAAGGAAAAAAAGGTATTTACTGACATAATTTTCCCTGGTAAGCTACAGGAATTCATTTACATGTTTAGAAATGCTTTTGTGTTACTGGGGATTGAACCCAGAGAGCTTTGGGTATACAAGGCAAGAACATTCCCAGCCGCATTTACTTTTAATGCGAGGTAACAAGACACTGGCAGGTACTAGCCTTTATCAGAAATTACTTAAAAGATTTGTGGGGAGGGATATACACACTTGTACATTTTAACAATATGTAATTTTTAAAAGATTTTATTTGAACTATAAATAGTTCAAGACTAATTTTTTTGTTAATTTTTCTTATAGAATCACATCCATTTTATGAGGTAATAGCTAAAAAAACCAAAGCTAGGTTCTACTCCTAACAGTGGAACGTGTTACAATTCTCCTTGTCCTGTAACAAGTTTAATATGGGCTCGGTGACAAACGAGAACCACGTTACAATTCTCATTGTCCTGTAACAAGTTTAATATGGGCTCGGTGACAAACGAGAACCACGCCGAGGGTTGCTCATGAAGTAAGGCCAGGGTTGAGGTCTGAAGGCCACAGACTTTCAGTCTGTCGCTTTTGCTAGATTAGGTTTTAGGGCATATTTGTATAGAAGTACTTTAAAGTTAGTGTCCAAGATCCTGCTTGAACATGATAAGGAGCCTTCTTTATGGTGACGCATTTGCACCTTTTTGTACTTTCTGGCATACTCTTAACCTTGCATGTTGCCAGCTGCCTTGACTTCGACAGACTAGCCCAGGACCGCAGTCACAGCGCTGGAAGATTTCAGGGGCTTGCGCAGTATCTTTCTGGCCTCTCCTAGAGCAGAGCTGTCCCTCTAACAGGACTGGTTTACAGATCTTAGTCCAAAAATGACGAGCACAGCAAAGTCCAGCGCCGCAGTCGGATGTTCTAAGACAGCTTTCTCCTCCTTGTCCTGTAACAAGATTAAGGTGGGCTCGGTGACAAAGGAGAGAACCACGCCGGGGGCTCGCCTGAAATGAGGCCAGGGATGGAGGACTGAAGGCCACAGGTAAAAATGAAGGCAGCTCGCGGCCCTCGGAGATAGGCCTTACTCTGAAATCAATGAGGAAGTGGAAATTCCAGCCCCACATACCAGGATTTGTTTGTCTTACGAAGTTAAAGCATTCATCAAGAAAAGATGGAATTTTTAGGCTTGAGAAATGAAATGGTGTCACCTGGCAATGATTTATTAAAGGGAATTTATGGTGCTACAAAGAGACCTTAAGAAGGCCTCCGCAGGGCCCGCGGTGCGCGGCGGACGAGGACTGCGGCCCGGAAGGTCTGCGTGGCGCTGCGCGGGGAGCAGCGCTTCTGCGTCACCTGCCGCGGGCCATGGAGACCATGCTGGCAAGAAGCCTCATGCTGCTTGTTAAGAAGCCAGTTAACTGGACTGGAATTTGAGACAATTTAGTTTTAAAAAAAGAAAAGAAAGAAAACTTTGTACAAAGCTGAATAGTTAATGAATTTGTTTCTCTATTTTGTATCCCAAGGATCTAGGAAGGAAAATGTGACTTGCCGAATTACAGCTTATAGATAGTGCACATCGTGCGCATATAACATTGAGCTTAACAGTAAAAGTGCGCCCGGTTTCCTGTTGCGCTGTTGGGCGATTCCCTGTCCTCTTGGCTGCCAGAGCGCACGGTGATCCCGTACCGGCTCGCGGAGCTCACACAGGACGCACTCCCGCGCGTGTCCGGGGTGAAGAAGGAGAAGTGGGTCGGCCTATCTTAGGAGGCTGAGTGGAGAACTGTTTTCCTTGAAGGGCGGCACACGCTGGCTGCTCTTACCCTTAATGCTCTGTGATTTCTTGGTGTTTGGCTTCCTCCTGGGTTTGTTCTCCTCCACTGGGAGCTCAGTGGGTCCTGCGGCGTCCAGGCCACCTGGCGGGTCAGTCCTGCTTTCCAGCGCCGGGGCTGCGTCTTCACTGGGAGCGCATGCATCTGAGGCACAGGCGGACGGAACCACGTTAGACCTTAGCAGCAGTGCCTCAGCACTGTTAGTCTGCCACGCCTCTGCCTTCTCCAGTGTTCGTGGTTTTCGGGACGTGCACTGGCTACTCACGGGCTCACCCGAAGCGAAGAGGGTACGTCACCGGCAGGAGTTGCTGCCAGAAGTCCACGGTTATACGTCAAGGGAAGGAGACGCGGAGGTGCGTGCGCCTCGCAAGGGACCCACCAGCCCTCGCCCCACCCGGGATCCCGAGCCGCTCACCGTTGGCACAGCGCGCCCCGGGGCAGCACGAGGCGTCGCGTCGGCACGGCCTCCACGGCCCGCGGCAGGCGACGCAGAAGCGCTGCTCCCCGCGCAGCGCCACGCAGACCTTCCGCGGGCCACAGTCCTTGTCCACCGCGCACGGCGGGCCCTGCGGAGAGAAGCGGTTGGCGCTGCCGCCTTGGTGAGGAGGGCGGCCCGGGTAGCGCCTCCTGCACCCGTCCACAGAGGCTTCTCTGCGGGAGACGCACTCCAGCTCCGCTCCCCAAGCAACTTGGAAAACGCCCGTTGACTTTCCCTCCGTTCTTAGGGAAAAGGGAAGAAAAGGGGTTCCTGCGCGTCTGGAGGAGGCTGCCAACCTCGGGAGCTGTGCACACAGTCGGGAGCCCGTTCCTTCCGTCTGCCCTGGTCCCGGCCCTCCCGGTGGCCGCCCGACCTGGTGGTGGCGCTCCCGCCTCCCACCCGTGCCCGGCGCCTCCTGCCCACGCCTCCTTTGCGAAGGGCGTCTGCACCCGCGGTCCCCGCACGCCGCGCGGCCTGGGACGCGCTGCGGTACCCGCGGTCCCTGCTACTGCCAAGAGGCGCCGTGTTGCCCCGCGCGGAGACGAGCACCCCAGGGTTCGCGGGTCGCGTGGCCTCAGTGCAGTTTTCCTCAAAAGCGATCAGAACCGTGATCCCCACTTCACATTGTGGAGAACGTTCGACAGCCGCTGTGTTTTAAGTGGCACCTGCCAGACCTTTCCAAATGTGGCTCGGTCCCGGGTTTGTGGGCAGGTAGAGCCACGCCCCTGGAGACCGCTTTGCCCTTCTATAAAACGCGTCCACGCCGAGGCCCCGGGACCCGGCTGAGTGCGCCCGGGTCTCCGCGCCCAGCGTCTGCGCGTGCGCCCGCCCATACCGACCTTGCGCGCGCCCTGCGCATCCACAGCACTCTTGATGCCGTTGAAGTCCAGGACCAGGGCGGCCAGCGGCGCACAGAGCCCGCCGAGTCCCAGCACAGCCAGCAGCAAAGCCCCCAAAACCCGCATGTCCCCGCCTGCTCCTGCCGCCTGGCCGCGACACTTATAGCGCGGGCCCGGCCCCCGCCCGCTTCCGTCCGGGCCGCGCGCGGGCCCCGACACGTCCCCGGATGCGTTTGATCGATAGTTCAAAACGGGGCGGGGGAGGCAAGGGACTCCGCGAACCCCCGATCGCGCTCGTAGTGGCCCGGGGCGGCGGGCATCAAAGGCCACGCTCACCTGTGTTCTGCTGTGCAGACACCGGGACGGGCCCCGCGCCTCCCCACCGCGCGGACTGCGAGGAGCTGGGCTTGCTGTGCGAGGGCCGTACAGGGTGTACGTAAATCCCGCTCTGAAAGTCGTCGGGATGGAGGGAAGGACCGCAGAAAGCCTGTTTTAGACAAAGGTGTACAATTCAGTAGGACGCCTTGGATTTGGTTTAGGAGCAACACATTGAGTTTGTGCGCATGGTGCTACATTCAGTGCTGCAGGTCTTTAAGTCTTCCACATCTCCAATTCCCGGATTTGGGGGAGGCGCTGGGTTGAACCTCAGGATGCCAGGCAAGTGCATTATTAGTCCTAGTGTGTGTGTTCAAAAACTTCTGCTCCAGCCTCTTTGTTTGGTCTGACATTTATTAATTTGAGTGTCTATGGGTTTCTGGAACAGGGTGATCTTCCTGCCTCAGCCTCCTGAGTAAGTAGGACTAAAGGCATGCACTCCTGCACCGGGCTGTCTGGTTATTTTTACTCCACCAGACTGATAACAGAAGTCAAGGAATTTGCTTCAGTGTTTTAATCCCTTTAAAAAATTGTTGTTTTCATTGTTCCCAGTGTAGACTCATGGGTGTGAAGGGTGCGAGGTTTTATTTAATATCTAGGAAGGCAGATTTCCCCTGCCCTAAGTGCAGTCTTCATCGTACTGGGTCTTCCTGCAGGACAAGCTGACATAGGTCCATTGTTCTGTGTCTGGACATTTTTCATAAGGAGAACAACCCCTGTTTTGTTTTTCAGGGCACTGGGGATGGAACTCCAAGACATGCACACACTAGACAAGTGCTGTGCCTCACCCAGCCTCTGCTCCTCCCTGCAGAGCACTGGGGGTCTCTTGGTGGCATCAGCACGTGCTTCTTAGGGGCTCCTGTCCTCTGGCTGCAGGGGGCGCTCCTTCTCCCACACCACTGTTTTTGTCACCTGCCTTGGCATCCTAGGCTTCTCACTGCCATGAGCCTGCTGGGTAGGGCTGTTGCGAATTTGTTTCAGAGTTAAATAGTTAGGACCCAGGATAAAGGCAAGAGCCCACATCCCCTGCAATGCTGGCTTCTCTGCTTCCTGTTACCTAACTGGACACAGCCTGTCTGGGAGCCAGGGCCTCCACAGGAGATTCGGACACCAGGACTTGTGTGTAAGGGGTGCTGTGACAGTGCAGTGCTCAGTGCTAGAACTGGAGTATAAAGTGCTGACCCTCTAGAGTCCAGACATAAGACATTTATAGGTGGATAGCTTCCATGTATTATGAGGAGCACTGAAATAAAGCTATCAATAGAGGGATGGAGGACTTACGAACGTATAAACACAGAGGAGGGCATGGTTCATTCTGCAGAAATAAAGGGGAATTAATATTTGAGCTGCATTTTGTAGGATGAATCAGAGTTTGCTAGGTTGAGAAGCATGGGTTGGTATTCTGCCTGGCTCAGAGGGCAAGGAGGGCGTGTGGGTTCCATTGAGAGATTCTGTGTGGCAGGGTCAATGATGGGGAGAAGAGATGAGCGGGACTGAGAAGAACCTGGCACACCAGGCCAAGAAAGTTGGACTTTATTCTCTATGCTATGGAAACTCATTGGAGCTATCAGAGCAGGAAAATGGCAGGTGACTTTCTAAGAGGATGGAACTGTTGGCAGTGTGGAGCCAGGGTCATGGCAGTGACTCAGGAGATGTCCCATCACAGGCAGTGGTGACACCGTGGTGAGGAGAGCCAGGTGTGAGTTTGGAGGTCCAGTGTGTGTGGCCAATGGGGTAGGGATGTGATGATTCTCACTGGGTAGGAGGGGGTGGCACCAACCTGGGTCTGGGCTGGAGATGGGTGCGGGGAACAGGGTGCCACGTGCCTTGAGAGGAGTCACTGCACAATTAAGCGGTGCTGTACTGCAGTGCGGAGGTGCATGGAAGACACCTGCAGTACACCTCCCCAGCTGGAGCCCCATGCTGGGAGGAGCAGTGCCCAGCAGCCCCTCTGCCTTGTGTCTTACGCAGCGGGGACCTTGTGGGCTTCAGAGCCAGCAGGCTGGCCCTGGTCACGCACCCATCTGCCTGTCCTGGTGCCCACAAAGCTCCAGTTGTGTGTGTGTCAGTCCCTGAAGCTGACACTGGGCTCCATGAGGGCAGGGCCACAGCTTGTCTGCTCACATCCTTGCGTGTGTGGTGCCTGGGTATGGTGAGAGACCTGCAGGGCTTTATGTGACACGTGAATGAGAAAGGTATCGATGGGGTAAGGTAGCCCACTCCAGGGCACAGTCTCTTCAGCTGCAAAGCTGGTGTTACCTTGCTGTCTGGTCCACTTCCCATTACCGTGACAAGCAGCAGAGATGAACGATGTGAAAGCAGAAAAGGTTACCTGGGCTTGAGTTTTGGTGGTGGCCCCATGGGGATGTGCCTGTGGCAAGGCAGAACATCGTGGGGGGAGTAGGTGACAGAGGGGGCCACTCAGCTCACAGCAGCTGGGAAGCAAAGAGAGTGACAGGGAGGACTGGGGTCCCAGTGACCCAGCCTCTGCCTGCCAGGCGCTGCCTATGAATAGCACCACAGGCTGGAGCCCAGAACCAAGCTGGACACTGTCCCACTTTAAGAAGGTTTTGAGGACCTCTAAAACTGTAAACAACTGTCTGTCCCCACCTGCCAGACCAGGACTCCCCATTGTCACGTAAACTTGGATGCCCAGCAACTGTGGACCCCAGCAGGGCCCCCACTACACTTGCTGAATGCAGCTTTTCAAAGCCCAGTTCCCCCTAAGCTGAGGCCTCATTTTCAAAGATGACCATTTTAATCTCTAAAAGGGAGGGCACCTTAGAGGACAGCAGGTGCAGACAGTAAGTGCGCCCCCCGAAAGGGACTTTGGATATTTTTCAAACTCACCGTGACTGGCTGCCGGACAGTAGTCACTGCACTCCTCTGCTGGGATCGCAGTATCAGTCTGAAGCTGCATCTCAGTTATCTGGGGCAGAGATGCAATGGGGGCAGTGCAAAGAGGAGGACAGGGAGGGCTGAGGCAGGAAGAAGAAAGCTTTAAAAATGTTTCTGCTTAAAAAGGATTGGCTTAATGGTGCATGTCTGTAATTCTAGCACTGCTGGAGGCTAGGGCAGGAGGATTGCAAGTTTTCAGTGCAGGCCAGGAAATTTAGCAATACCTTGTCTGAAACAATGAAAAAGAAAAGAAAAAAAGAAAAAGATCTAGAGATACAGCTCAATGCAAAGCCCTCAGTTTACTCCCAAAGATTGAAAAACAAACAAGCAAAAAAAAAAAAAAAACCAAATAAAACCCCATCAAAACCCAGAAAACCGTATCTTTTTCTTCTCTGCTTTTTGGTCTCTGCTTCCAGGCTGCCGTGAGGTGAGCGAGCTCCTCGCCACAGCTTCCTGCCACCATGCTCCACCTTACCACTGCCATCCACGCCTGTGAAGGGCTTGCAGGACTGCTCGGCACTGCCCCCTGCAGGACCTGCACCTCCAGGTGCCAGTGTGAAGTGTCGCTGCAAGGTTCTGCTTCCACAGGGGGACAAAGGGAGCCCGTCTGGGCTGTTCTGGTCATCATATTGGTGCATCCCTGGCAGGGATTAGTTGAAAACCTCAAACTGATCCTCCTAGATTTGTAATGAACACCTGTACCAAAGGAACTCTAAAACTGAGTGCTGTGGAGTAAGCCTAGAGGAAGTGAAAATCCTCAAAAGAAATTTCCGGAGATGCAGTTTTGGTTTTGTGGGTCTGAGCCCACCCCAGCAGCTCCCCGACCCGGAGAGGATCGCCTGCTGGGGTCTGCGAGCTGCACCTGTAGGTTCCCCTTCCAGCTGCTGCCCTGCGGTCAGAGGCAGGGTGTCGGAACTGGTGATTTATGTTCACTTGTGAGTGGAAATCTTTGTTTGTTATGGCTCTTGTGTCAAAACCAATTTGATTTCCATAAATTTTGCTTTTCTTAGAAGAAAATCAAAGTAACTGAAATAAGCAGGTCTTTGGCAGAGTCTCACAGGAAATGCTGAATACAGTCAGAGATGAGAGGGGTGCACTGATGGGGCAGGCAGACCACAGGGTACAATCCCTGAGCCCTCAGAAGCACTGCAGACTCGTTAGCTGGGGTCAGGAGGGAAAGCAAGCCTCCATGTGCCCAGGTAATGTCCACGGCCTCCAGAGCAGGGAAACTGACGCCAGCCTCTCTCATTGTCTTAGTTACTTTTCTCTCTCATTGTTGAGACAAAATACCTGATGCCCAGAGTTAGGGAAGGGAAGGTTTCTTTCTTACGGGTTGGAGGTTTCAGTCCATACTTAGTTAGCTCCAAGGCAAAATGACATGGCTGAGGGGCAGCAGTTCATGGCCACCCCTGCAGCAAAGCACTAACTGGGCAAAAGAGAGAAAGACACGCCTTTTACCTGCCATTACACTGTATGCTGGCTCCACTCCTGGGCAGGTGTAACACTCACACCATCAATCCGAGCGCTAGACAATGAACCAATCATAAACACTAGATGTGGCTGTGTCCATGACTGCATGAGGCTTGGGGGTGGCATCTGAACATAAAGCATAACACCAACAGCGTGGCCTCTGCAGGGTCCATCGCCTTCAGCCTCAGCCTCTTCTGTCCCTGTACTGCCCAGCTCCAGAATGCACTTGTCAGACCAGGCCAGGACCCCAGTCCTTCCTTCAGGAGGTCCTTCCTGTCTGTCTAACACAGAATCAGGTGCCACTTCGTGTGACTTTGTAAGTCCTGGGCACCTGCCCCCATGACATCCTTGTCTGGGGCACTTCTCTGCTCTTGCTTCTCTGAGTAGACCAAAGCCATCTGGGGATGACACCCACATTCCCCAGCAGCAAGAAGAGGAGGGGCCACCACAATGGTTAGCACTGCTCTGCTTGGGTAGGAAGGAGGTGGCAAGCTGGGAAGGGGGCACTGTTTGAGTGCATGGCTCAGTGTTGGGGCTGCCAGATTTTGTGCCAGGTGTCCTAGAATGAACATCCCAGTGCATGTCAGCGGCAGTCTATAGGCCATGTGGCCATGTACATAAAATTTTGTTTTGGGATACCAGGGATGGAATCTGGAGTGCTCTAGTGCCCAACTGTGTCCCCAGCTAGCTTTAATATTTTTAGTTTTAATACTGGACCTTGCTAAATGGGCCGCAAATTTGTGGTCCTCCTGCATCATCCTCCCAAGTAGCTGGAATTGCAGATGTGCTCCACCATATGAAATGTCAACTTGGCAAGCAAAACGTTTCCCTGAGTTCACTTTGATGCACTGTCTTTACTGTAAATACCAGGCCAGAGGTAGAGGCCACTCGCAGGAGGAGAGAAACCTGCTCAATCAAGTGAAGCCCATTCTTTTCCAGGAAAGTCTCTCTCCCATGTGTACTTGCATCTCCCAGTCTTTCCGGCTTGTCTCACTTCTCTTCTTTCCTCTTAAATTTTTCTCTTCCTTTTGCATCCCTGTAGTTAACCCTGTGTATTCCTTCTCTTTTCATTCAAAATGCTCTCTGGGATTTGATGATATTGTGACATTTAGAGCCCAAGGGGTGCAGAAAGCTGATGGTCAGCTCTGCCCTGTGGTGCTGGGCTGCCCTGGTGGCCCCTCCAGAGCCTTGTCATTAAGGGTCTGTGGGGACCCAGACCAAGGCCACTGAGTGGCCCTGAAACAGCAGAGGCAGGAGCATTGTGGAGGAGGGAAAGGAATGTAGACACCACAGACACCTGTGTGGCCTGGGGCAGGGGTGGACATTACACATGCTCTAGCAACCTGGTGTCAGGAGGACCCAAGGAAAAAGAGCCTTCTGGTCTTCAGCCTTTCCCCCAGTGAGGGAACACATTCTGCCAGGCTTGGCCTGGACACTGTGATGTAGCCCAAGCGAAGTCTGTTTTTCCCCCTCAAAAGTAAGGGGTGAATCGCATTGTCCCAAAAGTCCCAAACTGACTTACGTGCCAGTTCTGAACAAGTTTTTCTTGTTTGTTTTGTTTTTTTGTGGTGTTGGGACAGGACTCTGGGGTTTGTGCACGCTGGGCAGGCACGCTACTATGGAGCTGTGCCTCCTGAGCTGTCACTGAGACAGGGTCTCAGAACAGTCGCAAAGGCTGACCTGGAATGCATGACCAAGGCCTCTGAGTGGTGGGACCCCACGCCTCCACCGTGGTCCAGCTGGGCCTCTGCACACTTCACACCCTGCAGGAGGAAGGCCCTGGCCGTGCCTTCCCCACTGCGGGTGTCTCCAGGGCGCCGCCTCTCCTGAGAGCCACCCTGGCTGCCCCCGGGTGTCCAAGCCTCTCCAGAACTTTGGCCAAAGCAAGCTGTGACTGAAGCCTCCTTCTGGTGAACTGCAGCGGATCGGGAGTTTACTTTTGCGGATTTCTGGTTTAAAAACGGGGACACTGAGGCTTAGAGAGGTGAAGTGACCTGCTCTCGCTCGGCCTGGGGCTGCTTCTCCAACAGCAGCGCGAACTGGGGAGGGGGTAGCAGCGCCCGCCCGCGGCACTGCGCAGAGCGGCGTGGCTGGCGTGGGGGAGAAGGGAGGAGAGGAGCGGGTAAGGAGGAGGTTGGGTGGTGCGGGCGGCGGGGCCGCCTTCTGGCCGGTCTGGGTCTCAGTCCCGGTCCCGGTCCCCACCTCTGCGGGGTGGGTGAGGCCGTCCCCGGCGTGTCCCTTCCCCCTTCTCCGCACGTCTTCCCCTCCCCGCCTCGCCCCAGTGCCGGTGACCGGCCGGGGGCGGAGGGTGGAAGGGGGGGGGGGCAGCGGCTTGTGGCGGGAACTCCCCGGTCGCGTCCCCCTCCGCGGAAGTCGGTGCTGGCCCACCTTGTGAAAGTAAGGCGCAAGTGACGCCCCCAAACCTTAGAAATTCTGGAAAATACAGAAAAGTGCAAAGAAGAAAACGAAAAATCATACTTTGACTTGAAAGAAATACCATCAGACATCGTCAAAATTTCCCCAGCTCCTGTGTGCGGGGTAGGGTGGGGTAGGGGGTGGGGGTGTGGAGGTAAGGGGGGTGTGTGTGGGGGAGTACTGCGTCCCGCCCGCCCTCCCTCTGCAGCAAGCCCCAGCTACTGACTCAGTGACCGCGAGGTTTAGGCCCTGGCTGTGCTCTGCCTCCCGGCCTGACCCCTCACCCCAGCCCCATGGGAGGTATACACTGGCGTGCCTCGGTTCCTTCCTTCTCTCTCACCCCTCTCCTCATTAGGGAATTAAACCCAGAGCCTTGCCAGTGAGCTACATCACCAGCCCTTTGAGAGAGGGGCTTGTTAAGTCATCCAGCCAGGACTTGAACTTGCAATCCTCTGGCCTTAGCCTCCCAGACTGCTGAGATCACCGGAGGGCTCCACCACAGTCAGCTCCCTCTCCTTGAAGTTACCACACGCACACAATCAAAAATGGAATTCTTTATTTTGTCTTCCTCTTTCTTTTGCACTGAGCCTTTCCCCCAGATCACCACATATTAGCAGAACGCAGGGCAGAAGCACAACCCAAGACACACAGGTGTGTTGTAGTTTACTTAGAGAATCTTCTAAATGTTGGGCATTTGATTATTTTTCATTTTAAATCATTGAATTTATTCAAGATAAATCTTTTCGTTGAGACAAGACCCTCAGCATGGATTTGTGCAGTCCTGATCATGCTGTTTCTCTGCTCTGGGAGCCAGCCTCCTGGTCCCTCAGTTATCCTGAGATGCCACTAGGCGCTGTTACCACTATCCTTGCTTTGCTGCCTCCTTGTAGATGGCCCCTTCCTTTCAAAGATGTCACTACCTGCTCGGAAAACTGGGGGTCTCAAGCTCCTCGGAATTCTCGAATCGTTGAAAACAAGCAATGGCTCTTTTTCCTTTAAGAAACACCACCACTGGCTTCAGACTCTTTTATGCTTATACTTGAGGCCAGTCAGCTACCAAATCTTCACAGTGGAGCTGCTGCTCTCAGCTGTTCTTTTAATCTCTAAGATTTTTTCTGGCAAAAAGGCAACATGGGGAGGTGAGCAGGTTGCTTGGAACTGAGTGGGTGGCCTGAGTCCTGGCCTGCTGACTTGCAGGGCTGACACCCTGGGGTGCTTCCTGATATCCTGGCTCTGAGCATAGTGCCTTGAGGATAGCAAATGTCTCTAAGGGAAGCAGTTTAAATTCCCCATCCTGTGCTAAAGTTCTAAAATTCTATCAATTTTGGAGAAGCAGAATGCCCACGATGCTAGGGTTTGAAAGGAGAAAGTCCTTTCTACACAAGGGTTTAGATCACACTGTGGGGTGGGGAAATGGCCAGAGCTCTCATGTGGCAGATGGACAGTGTTAATCTGGATTCTGCTAACCCAGCAGGGCCAGTGGGACAGGAAGCAAGGAAGGCTGACTTGTCAGCCGCTCTTCCACGCCTTCTCCCACTGCCTGCCTCCTCTAGTGTTGGGGAGAGCAGGTCTGTGGAGGGTGTGAGACTGCTGTCGTCCCAGCCTTTTAAAAGACAGATCTGGGAGAGGCTGAAGGGAGGGAATGAATGTCGATGAGTTCCTAGGCACAGTGCTTCTACTGGCTGCGATACTGGAGGGCTGGGTCCGAGCCACAGTGCAGGCTGAAATTGTTTATCTACTATTTAAACATATGAATAAATATGGGCCTTGCTTGCACAGCTCTTAAACTCCTGGAGCATATTAATTTTCATGTTACTAATTAATGAGCCTTTCACATGTGCCAGTAGAGTATATGCTATGAATATATCATTTGATTTAATATCCACAACAGTCCTGTAAGGTAGACATTATTAGTTCCGTTTCACAGATGTAGAAACTGAGGCACAGAGAGGTTGAGCTGGTATTGCCAAAACCAGCATAGACAGAGCTGAGAAACAGACCCAGCTTCTTTCATTCCAAAGCTCATTTTATTTTGGGTGCTAGGTTGTTCTGCTTTGTTTGTGACATTCATTATATTCTGCCTCATTCAGCAGCTATTTGTCCAAGTCTTACATTACAAGTCCCTTAGGACCATTTATCTTATTTATATCTTATTAACTTGAAATACCTAGCACATGACAGACAAGTAACAGTATTTGTCTATTGAATCAAGCAGCAACCACTGTTTTACACTGATCACCACAGACTTTGTTGGGTTTTTTCCCCCCTGGTTTTTAATTTTGAAAACTTAAAACTCCTTCAGTTTCCAGAATTGTTTAATAGACACGCTTAGATCTTCCACCTTGCTTTGCTAATTGTTACGCTGTGTTTTTTTTTTTTCAGGGTCATTTGTAGACATACTTCCAGCGCTTTAGTGTGCATCTCCTAAAAACATGGACACATCACCCTGGAAAAACTTTGCATTGTTAAAATGCTAATACAACGTTCCTCAGGACTTGCTTGCTTTTATCCAGAGCCCAATTTAGAATCACACATTCCTTTTGGTGTCATGTCTTTCCTTTGTTCCTACTCTAGAACGGTGCACTAGATTTTTTCTTAGTCGTTCACAAAGTTAGTATTTTTTAAGAGCCGGGGAGTTTGGCAGAAGGTTCCTTCATCTGGATTTACGATTGTGTTCTCATAAATAGAGATAAATCACACCCTTCTGGCAAGAACACTGTCTGTGCTCTCGGCATGTCATGGGTCACTTTATTCCTGGCGGTGTGAAGTTGATCGCTTGGTAAAGGTGAGTTTCTTGATGTGACGAGGTCCTTGCCACAGGAATATTCTCAGCCATCACTTGGCTACAATCCTTCATTATTGCGATGATTCCAGAGTGGTGCTTTTCTCTTTCTAAACATTTCTCCTACACGGACTACGTTAGAGGTATTTTCCGCTAAAGATCATTCCCTTCTCTCTCTCTCTCTTTTCTCCCTTCATATTATAACCTCGTTCTACCTGCATGATCTCAAATAAACCGCTTACTCCCTGGAGAAAGATAAGATGGCCTAGGGTCATGTTCTTGAATTTTAGTCAGCCTGGGTAAAATTCCACAAAGACCTGGAAGACCTCGCAAGAAGTTTGGGAGGCAGCAGCCTCCGACAGCAAAGCCGCATTACTTTGCGCTCACCTTCGTAGGAACTGTAGTTAGCAGGGCGGAGCGTTCTCGCGAGAACGAGACCCTCGGGGCCAGGCTGCCGCTCTGGGCCTTGCCGCGGCTGGCCACTCCCGAGAACCCCTACCCCGCGCCGGGCCTTCCTGCGCACGCGCGCACTCGAGTCCGGCGGTTGGCAGTGTGCGTGCGCCCTGGCGGTGGCGGCCTCGACACCTGGACCCGCGGCGCGACTGCGGCGCCACACGAAGGCGCTGACGCGCTCGGGGCAGGCAGGGGCGCGCAGGCGCCGCGTCGGGGAGCGAGGCCGCGCAGGCGCGGACGGCTGTGGTTCGAAGGAGACCTTCAGCGTTGCCCTGGCGGAGCGGGACGGGCCCTGGGGTTGGAGGTGAGGGCTGCTGGCCGGGCCGGGCCGGGCCGGCGAGGAGTGGCGGGCCGCGGGCGGCGAGCTCATGGGCGTGGAGGGAGCGGAGGAGGCGGGTGACGCCCAGGTGCGGACCGGACCCCTGTCCCGGTGTCAGGCCCGCGGGGAGGTCGGTTTCTATGGGCTGCCGGTCCTCGCACCCGAGCCCGCACCCCTGCCCCGGCGCCACCTTCCTTCGGGAGTCGTCTTTTGGCCTTGGGCGAGTCGGAGCGAGGATGCTGTGGCTGCAGCCTAGGACGCGGAAGCAGGGAACAAAGGGGCTCCGCCGCAGCTTCCCGGCTGACGCCTGTCTCCTCTGCGCCTGGTGTAGCTCGGCGCACGGGGCCTCTGCCAGCTGCAAGTGCGGCCTAGAGGAGTAGAAAGAAATGTGCGGATGTAGCTTTATCCTCGAGCGACGCGAAGGCTCCCCGCCTGCTCTGTTTTTGCTGGATCATACCAGCGGTGCATTTCCCGTCGGAAGAATCGGGGCCTGAAAAAAGGAACCTTCAACTGGACATAATTGAGATCAGTCCGTAAAATAAACTAGCCTCACGAGTTTTGCAAAGTATATGTAGTCCTGTTTTAAAAAATAACAGTACAATACTAAAAGAGTGTAGTTAATACCTAGATGGATGTACACGTGGGTACATCTGAACGTTTCAGGGGCAGTGTGAGAAAAGCAGACGAAAGCTGTAGACATTTGTTTAAATATGTAGTACTTGCATTTGTGTATTTACTCCCAAGTTACAAATATCTGGCAACATTTCAGCAGCATCAACTGGGATCACAGTAGTATCATATTGTAATAGGGAATACGTGTGAAGTCCAGAATGGTCATTTGAGTACAAAGGATTGAATTGTAAAACAGTTATTCTGGAAGTGAACTATAAAACCCTGTAGCCTAGACGATATTTTATTGCAGTTTATGCCAGTATATTTGTACCACTCATTTATCTTTACTGTGTTCTTTCCTTTTAACTTTGTATGATAGTGTCTGTTGTATTTGATAGGCTTAGGTTAAAAATTAATTCCTAATTAAGTACGCCATGGGCATATGTTCAGCTATGATGTATGGGAAGAAATTTAGCAGATGCCCAGATTAAGAGCTCGATTAGATATACATAATTTATTCATTTCATTAAATAGTATGTGATGGTTTATTCCTAATAATTGTAAGGGCTAACTGGCTCTCTGAAATTTTCTAGTACAGCATAGTAAATTCGTGGTAATGGGACTGCCTGGGAGGGCTTCCTAATTGGCTAGAAATGTTTTTGAGTATGCAACAAGGATGGCTACATGCTGCAGGAAAAGATAAACGATCTTCCATTATACCAGGAAGAAAGAGGTATTGTTGGTAGCCTTAGTGAATTGGATGTAAGGATCATATTAGCAGTAAAGAAGTTGTGAGCATACTGAGTTAGGAAGTTGTAAAGTCAAGGTACCTTGGGTGTTTGAATACTTTAACTTCAAGGTTTACTTTTTTTTTTTTGGTGAGGAGACTCCTGCATGTAGCATATTGTATTCCTGGTTCATGTGTAAAATTATAGCAGTTTTTTCTGGGCTTGAGAGAGGACATTGGATGAATACATTTCAGTGAATATAATTCTTATTTTAACAATTCAGTTTCAGAGTAGCAAAATGTTAATCCTGAGGATTTTCTTTTCTTGTTTTTGGTGTTCAGTATTAAACCCCCTGCCTTGTACATACTAAGCATATGTTCTGCCACTCTTACTACATCCTCATCACTAACCTGGAGGATTTTGATGGCATGTTCCTCAACACATTTTGTCTTAGTACTTTATATAGTTCTTTGGGTGTATCATAAGAGGCTTTTGTAAGGTAAGTTTTGCCTTTTTTTTTAGAAGTCTGATTTAACAAAGCATTTTCAGCTTGTGTCAATTTTTCTTTGAAATCTAATCAGAAAGATAATCTATGAAATCTCATAGGTAATCCCTTTTTTCCCCCCAGTGTTCTGGAAAACTCTTTAAGGAGCAAAATGCCTTCTCTTAACTATGATTGCATTGGGGTGTACAAGTCAGTGATTCAAAGGAAGAAAAAAAATACCTCATGAGATGAAAGAGTAGACAGCTGTGAGTGAATTTGCCCTAAATGGTTGTTCCTCTGTTTTCATTTTTCTGTATAAGATATGTGTAGCACACCAACTTACTGTGACCTAGGAAAGGCTGCCAAGGATGTCTTCAACAAAGGATATGGTAAGTATGTCATCTCCAGTTTGGGTGAAGGGTTGGTGTTGAATTCCTCCTGTATGTGAGGTAATTTGTTAGTAAAGTAAGGGTAAGTCTGCATTAATGTACTGCACAGGCTTTCAGCGGATAATGTTAAGAGGGTACTGAACTTCATGTTAGAGGTAGAGTCCCTTGCAAGCATTAAAATCAGTTATATACAAGTGTACACAAACATCTACACATATTTTATACATAATGTAGTCTGTAATATGAAATAGTAGAGACCTGTAATATTTATACCTCCTTTGGCTAGTCCTGAGAATAATGAAAATACGTTTTCTCCCTGCAAATAATGTCATTGTGTTTATACAAGTGAAGACACAGGGCTGGGGGTTTAGCTCAGTGGCACAAGCGCCTGCCTGGAAAGCACAAGGTTATGAGTTCAATCCTGGTACAAAAAAAAAAAAGTCACAAATTTTGACTTCTTTGGAGTAGTGTATATTCTCTTGATTTGCAGTAGATATTTATTTTCAGGTTTTAAAATTTAATCATATTTTTAGCTTTTTTCCACTGTATGCATTGGTTTTTTCTTATTAGTAATATTGTATATTTTAACCGTACTTATGTGCATATATATATATATATATGTGTGTGTGTGTATTCTAGTAGTGTATTCTAATATACTGTAGTAATTTTGTCTTTGAGTAGTGCATATTCCTTTCATTCACTTGTTCTTTTACTTATATTTTAAAAGTGTATATGTATTCATTTTAATTTTTTTTTGGTACTGGGAATCAAACTCAGGACCGTGTGCTTGCCAGGCAAGTGCCATGCTGCTGAGCTATAGCCCTGGCCAATGTGTTCATTTTGAGAAACTTAGAATTTTTTACTTCATTATAATTCAATTTCTTATGGAACTGTTACCTTATGAGAATACCATTTATTTTCCATGTGGAAGATACCATATACCAGTGCTGGTGAACCTATGATACACATGCTATAGCAGGCTGTCTGTATCATTGAAAGCTCTAAAAGGTTTGCCATCACTGTTGTATACTATTTTCATAATTTGACTTGCGAACACTGGAGTAAATGTTGCATTTTTTACATTACTTTGTTTTTGTGTGTATATCCAGGGTTTGGCATGGTCAAAATAGACCTGAAAACCAAGTCTTGTAGTGGAGTGGTAAGTACCTAATATTTTTTCATAGATGTAGTATACTTATGGCAAGTTGTTTAAAAACCCTTGTTCCTGTAGTTCTATGAAACAGCATACCCATGGCACTATGCTGTCTTTTTCCACAGCTTTTCTCCTACTCTCAGATTTTAGTGAGCATTCTCAGCCAGTTAAACTTGTAGATAATCAGTTTTAATGTGGGGGAGACGCTTTATGTTTGTCATAATAAGAGTACTTTGCATCTTACCCTTAGAAGATACAGAATGTGTATTTTTGACTGTGACTGCTAATATTCTCATGAATATGTATATGAGTAATCAAAACTTTATTATAAGAAGTTCATGTAGGTTTTGTTCTTTGTACATAAGCAATTCTAATTTCTCCCATCCAAGTACTAACCAGGCCCGACCCTGCTTAGCTTCCGAGATCAGACGAGATTGGGCGCGTTCAGGGTGGTATGGCCGTAGACAGCAATTCTAATTTCTGTATCTTCTTGATTAGTTGAAGCAAAATACAGAAATAAAATGCATTTCTACATGTGTTCACGTAGAGAGATTATTGTGGTTTTTAACTGATGCTTTTAATTTTAGTCTTTTTTACTAGAAATGATGTGGTAAAGTATATGTTGATATATTTTCAAAGCATTGTTATCCAGAGCTTTTATTCAGTAAATCTAAGCAAATAGAGTTAACTTTTCTTGCACTTCATTCTGTTTTTTTCTCATTGGCTGTATCTTTTGTTGTTGTATACCTATTCATACCCATGCAGATTTTATTTTTGAATATACAGATTTAATTAAAAGGTCAGAGATAGAAGTCTATGATATTTTTTATTGTGCTTTGTATAATCTGAGTTCATCACTATATTTCTTTCTCTGGGTTTCTGTAATATCTGTATATGCACCCACCTTACTAAAGAGGGCGTATTTTATTTATGGTTCTGTTAAGTAGAAGAATATGTCTTTTGAATAGGTTATAGAATTTGTGCTGTTTACATTTGTGTTGTGAAAATCATCAACTACAATTTTGTCTCCCTTTCTGCTCCTGCTATGGTTTTATCTGTTCAGATGGTAAGAAAAAGTTTATTTATGTGCTTGTTTTCATGGTTGTTTTGCATTTCTGATCTTGGTTTAGGATAAATTTCATCGATCATTCTTTGTTCTTTTTAGATTGTATCTTGGAATGTTTTTATCATGTGCCATCTATTTAACAGTAACATCTTTTTTTTTTTTAAGTTTTGTTGTTTACTAGCATTTAATGTAGAGCTATAGACTTTAAATGCATGGTTATGCATGTAATTTTTATTTATTTGAACTAATTATGAAATTAGACAAAACTGAGGCAATCATGAGCCTGGAACTCAACTTGGACTGACTCTAGCCTTTGAGATTAATCTTTTGTATTTTAGTTTCTTGACAAGCTTCAGACCAAGAAATGATAATGATAACAAGGAAGGCTTGTTGACTGTTCCATCACCTTAATTTTATGCATAAAGTTTTCCTAACACCAACAGTAAGATGTCAGGTTTGTGGAGGGTAAAGTTAAAAAGGAAACCCTGAGAGCCAAGTGTAGTGGTGCATACCTGCAGTCCTAGTACTCTGGAGTATAGGAGGCTGAGACAGGAGGGTTGCAGATTTGAGTCCAACCTGAGAACTTAGTGACTTAGTGGGACCCTGTCTCAAAATACAAGGGCTGGGGTTGTAGCTTAGTTCAGTCCCCAGTACCATCTCCCAGTACAGCCACCACCACAGTAACTACTGGAAAACAAAATATACAAACAAAAACCACTGGATAGTTGTCACATTAAAGAATTAGTGAACCCTTAAATGTGACCCACATTTTGTCTTTTTTTTACTGAGGTCTTGACCCGAATGTGCAGCATGACAATCACTTTGAAATCTTTCTGTGGTGTTGATAAACAGATCATAGCTTTGCAGTTGCGTCATCCATCAGTGGAACTTGAGTTGGGGGCAGGGCATTTGTTAAAGGAGCACTTGCATTTTAGGCAGGGCTGTGGAGCTGTATAGGGTTGGAGACCTGGCCTTACACTGGCAGCATTTCATAAATGCTTCTTGCACACAGGGCCAATCAAAATGTTCTCTTCTTGACAGTTTGTGGATGTCAGTGACAGGTGTTGACCCTGCGCTTCCCTAGAAGAAGTCTATTTCTAGTTGCTTACTGTCATCTAGGCACTTCACAGGAAGGAGACATATTTAGGTGTTCATAGTGTTTGTTAAAAGTACTTTAGAATTGTGCTTATAGCTAGGGATTTGGCTCAGTGGCTTAAGCACCTGCCTGGTAGGTGCCAAAAAAAAAAGAAGAATTGTGCTTATATCGTTTGATCAATTTTGCCTGCCTATATCTTATAATTTGAGTACCTACTTTAAAGATAATACCCAATATATTAACCACTCTTATTTCTGTTGTCTTATTTTGAAACTGTGTATCATTGTTTTTATTTTATTTTTTTCTCTTAAAAAGATCCACAGAACTTTTGAACTAAAAAAAAAAAGGCACTTTAGAAAGCAGGCAGGATGGAGGAGAAACAGATAAATGTAACGTTCTAAAAAATGGATAATTTCAGATAACAAAATTGCTTGTGCTGAAAATTTTGTAAATAGTTTTGCAGACTAAGGTAGAAATCTTTTCACAGCAGTGTGAATGTACTAAATGCCACTTATGTGTACCCTTGAACATTGTTAAAATTGTACATTTTATGGTAATTGTATTTTTCCACAATAAAAATACATTTGTAAGATGGTAACATACTGTTGACCCAATTCAAAGGGGGGATTTTTAGGACCTTTGGATTAGCTACTAGTTTGAAAGATATTACAGAGAACTGATTCTGTTTTTTTTATGGCCATGAAAGTAAAATGTGACATTCAATATTTTTGTCTTTTTAGTAAAGGCCTTTACTTTTCAGTAAAAGTATTTTTCTTTAAAGGAGGGCATTTGAGATGCTCCATTAGAGAGTATATAGAACAATAAATATCAGTAAGAAAAGCAGTGTTATAGAAAGTAATGATTAAACCATTTAGCGCTTGGAAACAAAGGAAAGCAGAAAATAAAGTGCTGTAGAGTAGCACTGTGGTAAAAATTAAATTGTGTTGGTTCTCATGCCTTAAACACTTCTGAAATAAATACTTTCTGTTTGATGAACTAATTTTAATTATGTTTTCTTGCTTTCCAGGAGTTTTCTACTTCAGGTCATGCTTATACTGATACAGGGAAAGCGTCAGGCAACCTAGAGACCAAATATAAGGTCTGTAACTATGGCCTTACCTTCACCCAGAAGTGGAACACGGACAATACCCTTGGGACAGAAATCTCTTTGGAGAATAAGGTAAGGGAAAGTATTAGAAGTTACTTGTAGGTTCAGTTTCTCTTGTGCATTAAAAAATGAACAAACCCAAGTACCAGCCGAACAAGATCTTATACCCTAACTAGTAGTAGTGTTTTTTCCTATGTGGCTTTTTTAGCTATGCCTTTATGTTTCTAGAAAATAAGGCTTTGTGAATATTGTAAATACCTCACCTTGCCCATTTTGTTAATTCTTCTCTACAGCTTCCCCTCTCCTGAGTAGAGTAATTTAGTTTAGTTTTCTAATTATCGAAAAATTAGCTCCACAGAAAAATGTTTCTAAACTTCTTCAGTATTTTCAAGGAGAAAATCTGTTGGCAGAATTATTGGCCAAGGGTCCACTGTGAACAGGGAACTATTTTTTGAGGTATGTGTAAGTGCACATTGCCATTTATAGATAATAAAGAGGTACAACTGAAGGAATTATTTGTTGGCTTGTTAAGTGTCAGGTTATCTTACTACAGTACTTCCAAGAAAATAGGAAGATTATTTTGTTATATTGGAATCTGTTATTTTTGAACTGTATGTTAATTTGTTGTAAGAGGATTTGGCTTATACATAAGCTATTCTTTGATGGGAGAATCATACCTGGGGTGAGGGGAAAGGAGAAAGTGAAAGATGTAATTTATTATATGACTTAGTATCTGGCTGTCTTTAGTAGCTTCCTTTTTTCCTGAAGAGAAAATTAGAGGAGACTTAAAATTGGCTTTTTGAGTCAAAGAATTAAAAATTACTAATTGTTAATTTAAAATCTTTGTTTTTCAGTTGGCGGAAGGTTTGAAACTGACACTTGATACTATATTTGTACCGAATACAGGGTAATTATCCAAACCCCATTTTTTGAATTGTTGTTGGGCCTTAGAACTTTAGGATAGGAGTTACAGTGGAAAATTTGGAGACAGAAAGAGTTTAGGAGGTTGCTGTTCGGGATGACTGAAGCCTTGTGTGTGTGTTATCCTCCTTGATGCAGGGTAAAATTTCTATTTGCAAATTGAGCAAATGAACAAAAACTTAAGAGGGACATTGAAGAAAAGTTTAGGAGTTAGAAAGGTGTAAGACCACAGATGTATCTTAACTATTCTGTGAATTGAAAAGTATAGTATTCTGCTCTTTTGATTTCTTTGGAATGTAGTCTACCGACTGTAAAACATCATGGTAATTCTGCTGCTGACTTGATTTCATAGCTTCTGTAAATCAGCCAATATCTAGGCTCAGGTTCCTCATGTAAAAAAATGAGCATTGTGCCATTTCCTGTCTGCCTAGATGGGGCCCTGCTACTTTAAGGACAAGATGCTAGATAAATACAAAGTGGAATTTCTTCTCTTCTGTAACAGCAAGTGTGTCCTTCCTGCCATATGCTTTAGTTATCATTAGCATAAGTTCTTTTGTAAGAGGGGTAGTAGGACAAGGGCTATAAAGGAATGATAGTAGGTATTTAAGAGTCTTCTTTTGAGAAATACACTTCTCTCTGTGATAGGTTAATTGGGTTTTGGATGTTACTTTTTGTGGCATTTGACATTTAAGGAGATTTGATTTCTCATATGTTGGTATACATATATTTTCATATTAGGTTTTTTTTTTTTTGGTACTGGGAATTGAACTCACGACTTTGAGCTTGCCAGGCAGGTGCTTATGCCACTGAGCTATATCCCCAGCTCATTACACATGTTTTCAGATTACAGTATTTCACACTGAAATATCTTTATATTTCTTATATTTTTAATTGACAAAATTACACAGATTTATTGGGTATTAGTAGTGTTTGGTACATGTATAATGTTCAAATCATGGTAAGCATATTTCCTCAAACATTTATCATTTTTTTTCTTTTTTTAATGGTGGAAACATTCAGAACGCTTTCTTCTATTGAGTCATGGTTTAGTTTTTATGACCAGTGTCTGTCTGTCTTGTATTTTGCTCATACTTTTATGAAGTTAAACATTAAGTGTGCTATTATTTTTGAACTTGTAGTGGGAAATAGAAAATACTAGTGTATACCTTTCTAACCCTAATAGAAATCATTTGGAACATTTTTATTATATGTATGCATTGGGAGAGAGATAGGGTCTTACTCTGAAGATTCCTGGACAGTAGTAGAAACTCATGTTTCATTGTATTGTTTTTGTTTTTACAGAAAGAAGAGTGGGAAGTTGAAGGCCTCCTATAAACGGGATTGTTTCAGTCTTGGCAGTAATGTTGATATAGATTTTTCTGGACCAACCATCTATGGCTGGGCTGTGTTGGCCTTTGAAGGTTGGCTTGCTGGCTATCAGATGAGTTTTGACACAGCCAAATCCAAACTGTCTCAGAATAATTTCGCTCTGGGTTACAAGGCTGCAGACTTTCAGCTGCACACTCATGTGTGAGTGTCTACCATTGTTTCTTCTTTAGTGCTAGTGCCATTCACTGAAGTAGTAGCTTCTTAGCACACCTGACACCATTCCGTGCCATGCAGTCTCCGTAGTCAGTGAGACACTCCAAGAGGCCATCTGCTCAGTGCACATTGCTGTGTTGTGGATGGCTCCTGGCCTCTTGGCCTCTCCCTGAACTTGAAGGAGTTCTGAGTTGTGGAGGAGCTCCGAGTGCAGCATGGAGCACCACCTTGGTAGATGGTCTGCCTTCTCTGGTACAGTACTCACTTGGGCAGTATCTGGCCACACATCTAGGTTACAAAGAATAGCCTCCAGTTGAGTTCAGCGTCCTGGAACATCCCCAGGAATCCTGTAGGATACTTAGGTGTCCTTCATTGGAACCATGCTACCCTGTGTTACTCAGAAGTTACAGGAGCCCTGAGAGCAGTTCTGGCATTCATTCCTATAGGCTGCATCATGCTGACTGAATCTAAACTTTTCAGTTACCTTTTATACCATGGCGTCTTGGGCAGTGCTGCTGCACCAGGAACAAAAGTAGAGGGTGGGCCCTGTGCTTTTGAAGTTCTGTAGATTATCCTTCACTAGACAGTTATTTATGGCTAAAAGCCATCTAGTGGTATATTCTAGACAGAAGCATTGATGAAAATATTAGGGAATTCATGAAAACTCAAGGACTGACTTTTGGAATACTTCAAAGCAGTTATTTAGGTGCTTCTCTGGAGTAGCACCCATAGACATTGTAGGCTTGTGTTTTAAAATAAAATCCAGAATTAGCTCTACTCCTGTACTTTTTTTTTTAGAATCTTTGCACTCTGAAGTTTCTGCATTCCTTGAAAATCTCAAGAGATGGTATTAGATCTGTAGAGCATATCTACCAGAGGTATTTGCCTCTGTGCAGAGCATAATTGAATTGTGTTTAAGAAATTTATGTTTATGGCTGGGTATAGTGGGCCATACCTGTAATCTTAGCACTCTGGGAAGCTGAGGCAGGAAAATTGCAAGTTTGAGCCCAGTGTGGGCAACTTTGTGACTTAGTTTGACTTTATCTCAAAATTAAAACAAACAACAGATCTGGGGCTGTAATTCAGTGTCAGGGTCCTAGGTTTAATTCTTATTATTGCAAAAAAAAGGAAAAAAAATTTCTTTATGTGAAAGAGCTGAGCCAAATCAGTCACATTTTACTGTGTTTTAGGTGATTATATATAAAAAACTGGACTCAATTACTTGTTCAGTTGTCTTTATGCTGGAAATTTGCTGAAATTTTTAGTTAGAAAATGAGACCTGTATTTAGATAGTCTTAGAATTTGTTTCCATTAGCAGTGGTATAGATGAGTATTTATGACTTTTTTTTACACTGTGAACACAGGAATGATGGCACTGAATTTGGAGGTTCTATCTACCAAAAGGTTAATGAGAAGATTGAAACATCAATAAACCTTGCTTGGACAGCTGGCAGCAACAACACCCGCTTTGGCATCGCTGCTAAATACAAGCTGGATTGTAGAACTTCTCTGTCTGTAAGATCGTGCTGCTGATTAGACCTGCTCTTCTGTTTTCGCCTGGGTTGTTGACGAATGTTGTGATAGGATATAGTTTGCATGTTCATTATTCACTTTAAAGAGCAGCGCACTGTGTAATGAAGAAATTATTATGTCTCAAGTCAGGACGCTAGGGTCTCGTTCTGGTCCCTCTGCTTACTTGGCTGTTGTCTGGCCTTCTGAAGTAATTTAATCTCTGTGTTTTCAAGTCTGTGACTTTATGGGATTAGATTACTATTAGCAATTCTTACTAATAATAGCTATAACCGAGCTCTTGGATTTCAGGTGTTCTAAAGCTTCATGTGTAGTGTCTCATTTAATGTTCACAACTACTTTGTGCGCTGAGCAGTGTGACTGTATTCCTGATACATAGATGAGCACAAGATCACAGTATGTGGTAGTGTCAGAATTTGAAGCCATGTATGCTTTTCTGTCACTAGCGTTTATGCTGTCACTGCTGACAGGCTGTGAGTTGCATCTCAAAGGACTCAGGATGCAGAAGGGTTTGACTGCTTAGTGCATTTAAAGCTTTTGTTTAAGCCTTGTAAGCACACAGTCTCTAGATCCCCATGATTCCTGCCTTCCAGTCAACTTCTTACCAGATCATCCTTCGTTAATTCCCTTTTCACTTTCAGCAGTTGTAGACTGGGCCTGAGGTACTTTTAGCTTTGGAAACCTAATGCCTGAAGTAGTGGTTGTGTTGGACTTCAGTATAATGGAATTGATTGCTTTCTGTTTCTGTCCCATCTCTTGATCTAGGCTAAGGTAAATAACGCCAGCCTGATTGGACTGGGTTACACTCAGACCCTTCGGCCAGGTATGTGGAGGTGAACACAGGGGTGAGGTGGGTGGCGAGAGCAGCCTGGGGCGCAGCTGCAGTCACCACAGCTTGGTTCAGCCTGTTTTATTACATTTGGTTATGCAGACAGAAAGTCAGGTAAATGTAGGGGATAGTTATGTATTTTTAACTATACTTTGGCCACTTTGGCCTTCGTGTTTGCTTACTCTTTTTGTAATCCTGAAACTCCAACTGTGGTTGCCACGCCCATGCTTTACTCCATGAATCACATGGTCACAGCTGTGCCCAGTGTGGACTTAGTGCACTGCATGCTCAGCTGCAGCTGTCTGCTGACTCCATCCATCATTGCTGTCACACTGGCCACGAGTGATGGTGTTGTTTTCTTCTCTCTAGGAGTCAAACTGACCCTGTCAGCTTTGATCGATGGGAAGAACTTCAGCGCCGGAGGCCATAAGGTTGGGCTGGGATTTGAACTGGAAGCTTAATGTGATTTTGAGTAAAGCCTTGGGTTTATCCCTACAAGTGAAGAGAAACAAACCCGATATGTTCTGGCCTTAAAATTCTGTGAAATTTTAAAAGTGTGAACTTTTTATTCTTCCAAAGAATTGTAATCCTCCTCACACTGAATTCAAGAGATTGCAAGTCCATCCTCCAGGCTGTTCTGAAGGAAGGCCTGGAAATTGTCGTGTTTGTGCCACGTTCATTGAGTTCCGCAGTGTTAATTGAAGTGTGTTCCTCGGCAACTGTGTAGTGTCATGGTAAAGGAATGGCCCAACCCCGCAAGTTTGTACATTGCGTCCTGCATGTCCCACACCACTTTTTCATGGTGTTTTAATATACTGGTCTCTGTGCTATAGTAGAATCTTTAGTTTTGCATCAGAGTAAAATAAACCATCACACTTGGAACATAACTGCTTCAGTACTTGCTAGTGGTGGCTTTTTCATATGTGCTGTAATCTGTTTCACAGGTGGCCAGGGCTGCCGTGGTGTGTGTGAGCTGTCTATGGTGTTGCCCACACTCTGCTTTTGCTCCCTCACTTGGTCTCTAAGGGCAGAGCAGTGAGTTCTGTTCTGCTGGGGAGCAGAATAGTTGCTGCGGAACTTTGAGTCCCATCCTGCAGTGATTAGGCAGTGTCCTGTTGGTAGTTTTACAAAATTTGAGAAGTGAGGGTGATGCAGGTGTGGTGGTGCTCGCCTGGAACCCCAGCAATTGGGAGACCTCGGTAGGAGGGGCTCTGTGGGTTTGAGGTCAGCCTGGGTTACACAGTGAGCTGAAGGCCAGCCTGAACTACGCAGCAAGATTCTGGCTCAAAAAAAACAAAAACAAAAACAAAAAAAAAACCCAAAGTGAATGTGTGAGGGGTGAAATAGTGGGGCGAAGGAATGAGTACAGCTAAGGGAAAGAGGAGAGGGAAGCTGTGTGGGTAGGAAGAGGCCGCCGGAGGAGGCAGCATCTATGGCTCCTCCAAGGCTCGGGAAACTTTTCTGAGCAGATCTAAAAGCGTGATGACCAGGGAAGGAAGTACTGGTTTAGGAAAGAAATCAGACTCTCGACTCCCTGAAGTCATCTTTTCAAGGGTACAACTTTTGAAAATCTCTTGTAAAACACAAGGTACATATTTGAGTTTTAACAAATTCAGACAGTTTAGGAGCAAAATAAATAAAAGTGAAAGTCCCCAGTTCCTCTTTTCAATCCCCTTCAGTGCCTCTCACAGGTTGGTCTATGTCCTTGCAGATGTTTCCATGTTGTTAGTGATTTCATAAATAAACTATTTATATGTCAAATGGTATAGTGCATCTTGTGTTGCCACATACTTTTAACACTGGAGTTCTTTCTGTTCATATATCTGCATGTATTTTTTATTTACATGCCTTAGTATAATGGGACGTAATTTAATAGTCCCTTCTGCTGTATGGTTTTTTTGTTTTTTTGTCATTTTGAGACACTGTGCTATTCAGGCTGGCCTTGAGTTCACTTTGTAGCCCAGGGTAGTCTTGAACTTGTGATGATCGTCCTGCGTCAGCCTCCTGAGTGCGGGGGTTGGTTACAGGCGTGTACCACCATGCTGTTTTTTGCTTTTTAACCAATGTCAAATGGACTGTTACCCGTTTTTATGGATGTCTCCGCAGCAGCATAACCAGGCAGAGCTTTGTGTGATAGTGAATATGGTTAAGCTGCCCTGTTTGCGATGGGCACCCCCACACAGCACTGTCACACTCAGAGTGCGGCAGGGCAGCAGAGCAGCTGAACGTTAAGTTTAAGTAGCTGTACCTAGCTAGTGGCTGTCATAGTAGACAGTATGGTTGTGTGAGATTTCTGAGTGGTACAGCATAACCTGCATTTGCCCTTCAAGACTTTTGTACCGGTTTGTATTTGTACCAGTGGTGTTTGAGGACCTAAGTCCTCAGTAATACTGAATGTTACTAGACTTTCAGATTTTTACCAGCTTTACCAGTAAAAGTTCTTGTTTTTGATTTGCATTTTCCTAGTGGCCAGTTTTCCTGTCTGCTCATACAGAGTTGTTTGCCTGTTCACATGCTCATTCAGTTTCTAAATAGATACCTTACTACCACCAGAGATTGACTTCAGCTTTACTAGACCGTATTCCTCTGTCATTGTGGTAATTCAGTAATAACTGAACATCACTTATGGTGGAGAATATCAGACCAACCACAGGCAGGATTTGATTTTCTCTTAAGATTATCTTTACAGATTGCACGACCATTGCAAGAAGCGAAGTGAGACAGGAAGGGGTGGGCCGTGTAGGGGCCAGGTAGCCCTGCGCCTTGTGTGCGCCACCTGCGCGTCGTCGCCGTCGCCGCTGGCGCTGAGCTGGGGGGCGGCATGGGAGTCGGCCGGAGATGTGGGGAGGTGCGGCGTCCTTTAGGCTTCCTTACTAATCCGCTGGCGTTGGTTGGTGTCTGTGGCCCAGAAGGGAAGTGGAGGGCAGACCTGTGCATCCCTAGTTTTCCTCTTTGGTTTCCTTTCAAAGCGCTTTTTAGGGAGTGACCGGTGAGTTGTGAGTCGGGGTGTGGGAAGGAGCCCAGTCTCGGCGCCCCAGGGCGGGGCCGTTTCTCTGGTTCCTCCTGTGGCCGCGCGTTCGCCCTGACTGCTCGCGCTAAGCCAGTGCGGTGGGCGGCGCGGTGCGGGGCTCCTCCGCCATGCCTGGGGGCGCTCGCCCTGACCTGGTCCGCTGCCCGGGAGCGGGCGCTGCGGTGTGCGCATGCGCAGTGGCCCTGAGCTCTGACTCGGCGCCCGCGCCCGGGAGGCCGCGCCAGAGGGTAGCAGGTGACCGCAGTGACCCATGGCAGTGACCCATCGCTGCTGGCGGAGCGGGGACGAGATAATGGAACGCTATTCTTTAAGAAAAGGTGAAGGAATGTTCCCCAATAGCAGAGGGAGACGGAAAAAGCCGAGAGAGGGAACCGCGGTCCTGTCTGTAAAACGTGCTTGTGAAGAATATAGGGGAAGGCCGCCCCCGCAAGCCACTAGTCCTACCTCGGGGAGGCAGTGCCGTGGTCGCGTTACTCACAGGGTCCTGGGTGACTGCATCGCGTGGTGGGGGGGGGTCCGCCCCCCCCCCCCCCCCCCCGGGCTCCGGGGTTCCGCCTCGCAGCGGACGCCTCGGTGCACAGCCAGAGCCCGAGGTGCGGCGTGCTGGGGTTGTAGCTGGCTCAGCTAGGCCGGGCCTAACCCGCTTTGGCCTGGTTGAGAGATTGCAGAGCACAGACACTGTCACTGTCGCTGTCGCCGTGGCCTCCTCGCCTTGAGTGGTCTTCACACTCGGGCACCGCCCAGGCAGCAAGGAGGGGGTAGAGGTGTCAGGGCATGGCCTGGACGCCACTGCGGACTCCCATCTGTGGGCTCAAGGGCTGCTGTTCCCCCACGTGTCTCTGCAGGCATGGGGCTGGGTCCCTTCTGCCCCCACTTGGAGGTGGCATTCACACTTAGCCTTGCCCTCGCTTGGGTGTGGTTTTCGTGGGACACTGTGGGAGTACAGACCGCCTGCTCCGCCCGCTCCTGGCTCCCTGTGGTGCCTTCTGCCGATCCCCGGGTCAGGGCAGGCTGAGGAGCACTGGTCCTCTCGCCCTGGAGTTGGTCTCCATCCAGAAGCCTCGCCCAGAGCTCCCAACCTTTATCTCCAACCGCCCGTCTCCATGGTTTCTCGGCAGCCTCCGACCCATTTGACCCATTTCCGCTGGCCACTCTGCCCGGGGTTCCGGGCACCCACCCCATCCTCAGATTTCCTCACCCGCTCCCCTTCCCCAGCCCCACCGCCTCAGCCTCCCACATCTGACCGTGGGGCATCCCCCGCCGCTACTGGGCTCCTCTGCCCCTCTGCCCTTTGCAGAATGCATGTGAGTGGGCTGGCTCCATAGTCCTGGTTCTCCATGAGCATTAGAGATGCACGAATAATTCCAAGCATTTTGTGCAACTCTGAATTACGATAGAACTAACGTGTAAGGTGGCGCCTCACTGCAGTGGCACAAGACCTGGCGACAGCTGCTGTGGTCTCCTGCTTCCTGCTCTGGGGCCCTTCAGGCCTCTGCTTTTGGCCTCCTTGCTCCCCCCTTACCCACTCACAGGCTGAGATTTCTAATTCAGCCTCTGCTTTGGGAAAGGAAAGGACATTCTGCACTCTCCAGTGACCGGAGTCCCTCTGCTGCTTAAGTGGTGCTGCTCTTGCCACCTGGCTGTCCCTGGTGTGGACCTCTGCAGTCAGCCTCTCCCTGCCTCCCTGGACTGCTTTCCAAGTGTTAATCACCTGTCACTGTGTCCCTTCTCCGCAACTTCCTCCCAGGTGCGTAAAATTTAAAAATCTTTATTATAAACTTCATTTTTTAAACCACTGGTTTCTTGGAGCAGCTTTAGGCGTTCAGAAAGCTGACTGGGACTGCAGAGGTGCGGCACCCTCCCTCACCCAGGGAGAAGTGGACGCTGAGTGGGCTTGACTCTCAGGATGCTGGGCTGGCCGTTGGGGTGCTGGCCCAGTGGAGCAGAAGCTGGTGCCACACCAGAGCTGCCTGGACCCTGCTCGGAGCCCACAGTAGACCACAGGGGCAGGGAGGAACCCAGTCTGCCCCTTTCTGTACCTACTCTGATGCCTGGATTCTCTCTTTCTTGCCTCGGTGTCCCCAGTGCTCATGGCTCCTTTGAAGGTCAGGGAAAAGGAGGAAAAGGAAAGTGTTTCCACAGATGGTGGGGGGTGATGGATTATAACTGACTTATTTTTTCATCAGATACTTTGGGGTTTTATTTTAATTATTTTTAATATTTTTTTAAATAATAAAGGATGATGTACTGTGAAGATGTTGAAGAGGTGACAGTTTATTATAAGCCGTGCATTGTCGAGCTGCATTCTCCAAGGCTCCCAGTCTCTACCGAGCAGGCACATAGCTCACTCTCGTGTTTCTCAGCTGTTTTTTATCTTTGTGTTTGTTTTTAAGTTAATTTTATTGGTACACTTTAGATATACCTAATGATCACAGTTATCACAGGGAATTTGTACCTGTGCACCACATATCTTGATTCACTTTTTGGCTGATTTCTCTCCCTTCCTTATTATGCACACAGCCTGGCTTCCATTCTTTTCCTTTTCTTTCTTGTCCCTTCCTTTCTCCCTCCCTTCCCTTTCCCACTTGAACATTTTCTTCCTGCTGCCCAAATCTGTTTTACATTTTGGTCCTCATTTACACTTTTGCTTTCTCACACCAGGGAAACAACGGGACATTTACACACCTGGTTTCAGGGTGCACCCATGTTCCTAGAAACACCTCAGCTTTATCCTTTATGGCATCTGGGTGGTTTTATTTCTTTTCTTCACCTGATTTCATGCTGTCCTCCTAGCAGCCCTCCTGAAGGGAGGCATAAACAACTGAGGCGGTGAGCAGCTGCTTCCTGGGGAAGCGGGACACATTTTGTGAAGCCTGACCTGGGCCAGGTCCTGGAACAGTCCTTTTCCATACACACCACTGGTCACTGAGTCCTCAGGATGCTGAGCCAGCCTCACGGTCACTGGAAGTGGAGCTAACAGCAGTCACATTGCCCAGGGTCACCTTCCAGAACCTGAGGTCAGGTCCCAGGTCTGCAACTCGAAGCTTCCCGCACATGGTGAGTGGCCTGGACAGACCCAGCAAGACACTGCAAAAACCTGCGGAAAGTGCCCTTTTCTGGCCTTGCTTTATAATTGAGTAAAATCCTGATGCCATCCGTTTTTACATTCATCACTTTGTGAACTGTGGGGTGATTTTAAAACGTTTTTCTTCAGAACTCTGCAGCTTAATAATTCTGTCATTTGGGGGAGTTTTGTCGGCTTTGTTTTAAAAGTTGCCCTGTGAAAGTGAAAAATGTGTGTAGGTGGCTGCTCAGAAAGGCAAATCCTCAAGACGTGCACAAGAGGGCGTCGCCGGTTCCCAGCACCCAGTGCGGCCTCCGGTCCCCTCCCCCATGCAGGTCTGGGGGAGGTGACAGCTGTCCCTCAGGCTGGATCCTGCAGGGTGAGTGCAGTTCGGACTTTTTCCTCCCTCGAGGCCCAGCTGCCTGGCGGCCCTGTGTGATTTCCAGGCTCCCATTCGGCTGTGACTTCCTTCCACCGTCCCCCCTCCCCTCCTGTAATAGGTTCCTTCCTCCCTCCTTGTCATCGGTTTTGGATTCCACATACTGAAGACAGGATGTGATACTCAGCTTTTTGAATCTGGCTGATTTCGCTGGACATGAAGATCTCTAAATCCACCCATTTTCTTGAAAACAACAGGATTTGAGCCACGGGGCCAAACAGTGCTCCTTGGTAGCGTGCAGATGTTTTTGGTCTGCAATACGTACACAGGGGCTCTGAACTCTCTGTGTACCAAGCAGTGGCCTAGTGCGGGTGTCACACACGGGCTCTGCCTTTAAGGTTTTAAGGAGCCTGCAGCAAAGCCCACAGTGGCTGTGCTGATCACCTTCCCTCCAGCAGTGAAGGAGGGGGTCCTTAGGCCCCCTGCGCCCAAGCCAGTATTTACTGTTTTTGTATTCTTGCTGAGAGCTTTTCTGATCAGTCTCAGTGTGGTTTTGAGTTCATTTTCCCATAACTTTCATTTTTGTGGAAATTGAAAGAAAGCATAAAAATATTTAGAAAAAGACTTCGGAGGCAAACTTCTGAGGGGCATTTTAAATTATAAATTTAATATGGTTGATTAATGAAAAATCACAATGAAGTACCGAGAAAATGTTTGTCAATATAAAAATTTTAGCAGCATTTCCATAGTTTCAGGCTCTAACATTAGTCAGACTTCTTCCCTGTCCCTATCAGAAGGGAAGAATCCAGTGGACTACAGGAGCGCGTCAGGATGCAAAGGCCTTAGGAAACACTCAAACCCAGTGCACTGTCCAATATTCCCTGAGCTCCCAGACTTCTGCAATGTCAAAGCACATCAAAAGCCTCATTGACTTTAGTATCTGAGACAGGAATTCTGTGTTGCAGGCTGCAGGGCAGAACAGGTGGAAACGCAACTGGACTTGCTTTGTAGTGCTTTTCACGCATCCTTCCACCAGTACCTTCTCCATGCTGGTGACAATTTAAGGCGGGGGGAGGGGCTGAGTGGGATCTGGGTGTGGCAGCATGGTGCTACTGTTGGGTGTGGTGGGGGACCCAAGGGTGACACAGCCATGAGGTGCAGCTAGTCCTGCTCCTCAGGCTTAGGGGATGAGTGCGGGAAGGGAGACAGATGAAATGAGGCGTAACACTGGCAAACTATTCCCCTCCTTCTTTGGTACTTTCCAAAATTCTCTGCTCAAAAAGGTATAAGGGAACCACACCATTAAAAAATTACAGTTTGAAGTACTGTATTTACAAAAGCAACTATGATCTATTATATAATAGTTGATACACAGCATCTGAACACACTTCCCACTGAAAGCACTGGTGACCGCTCGTCCCAGTGCCAGAAGCTGCCCCTATGCACAATTGCCCAAGTCTGTTTGTGTATCTCACTTATTTTGTAGTACATTAAAAAGGGAAAATAGTTGGAAATAAACCTTTTCCAACCTACACTTTCCTTTGTAACCTTAACATTTGCCTGACTGAAATCATTATGTACATGATTTATTAATACTGAATTCTAGGCAGTAATCTCCACTCCCATTTTGAGTATGTCTGAAACGCTACCTATGCTATGTGCACAATGTATATGTAGCCTATAAGTGACTGTACCACCTTGTATCACCACAAGAGCAGTGTAATGCACAGTACTATGTACAGCAGTTCCGTGAGCCCTGCTGCCGCCACCGCAGTGGCCTGGGGGGCAGCGGCCTGGAACCGTGTGACAGGAAGCACAGGGGCGCTGGGCACAGCCCGTGAGGCAGGCGTGTGACGCATACTTGTACAGGATGACTCTAGCAGCTCGCTGGTTGGGAGAAGACGATCACACGTGTGGAAGGACCCCGTACATGAGCAGAGCCATGACAGCAGCGCTAAACAGCCCGGCCACAGGGACAGTCACGAACCACGCCACAAAGATGTTCCGGAAGAGGCGCCAGTCCACGGCCTTGCGGGAGCGGATCCAGCCCACGGCCACCACCGAGCCCACCTGCAGGGGCACAGATGGTTTCAAGTAAAAACGAGGCCCGCAGAGCTTTAAAGGTGAGGCCCGAAATCTACAGGCAACTGATAGCAACAGGCTGAGCACCGAAATAAATGCCAGTTAGTTCCCCTAAGTTTGTTTTAAAAATAGTTTTAGATTGTATGTGTAATCATTTTAGGGTTATTCTATTCAATATATACTTCTGATATAGTTTTTCACCTCTGTTCTGCACTGTCCACAGTAACTCACGAAATGCCAGTTACAGACATTTGAAAGTCAGAACATCAATAATGATCTAAGTATTTTTCTAAACACCTGCAGCACATTTACATATTTAAAAAGGAAAAACAACATAATTTTATCCTAGAAAACAACTGTAATAGGCAAACAATGCCCACACCATCTCGTGCAAGGGCTGGGTAAGGTGCCCCTCTGCCTTGGGTGAGCTGGAGTCTGAAGATCTCCTTGAGATACGCTTTGTTTCTCTCGATCTCCAAACACTCGAGAATTAATTAGCAGTAGCCAGTAAGATTCAAATAGGAGACCTAAAGCAGCAACAGTGTAACGATAGAAAAATAAAACCCAACATCAGTTTCACATAGAATCAAACTGAACACCAAAGAATAGCGGCATCCAGCCCTCCGACCCACACCAAAATGACCAGCAATTTCAGCCCTGTCCAGGGACTAGATGTCCAGGGTATGAGCGGCCACCTGTCTGGGATCATCCTGTTGGGTCTAGTGATTGCACTACAGTATGAATATGATAATCTCACTTAGCATTTCCCACAATATGCCAGACAGTGATGACTTTTTTTTTTCTTTTTTGGGCTACCGAGGATTAAACTCATGACCTAGCACTTGCCAGGCAGGCACTTAATGCCACTGAGCTAAATCTCTGGCCCCCTTTTCTTTTTTCTTTCTTTTTTTTTTCCGGTACCAGGGATCAAGCTCATGACCTCGCACTTGCCAGGCAAGCACTTATGTCGCTGAGCAAAATCCCCAGCCCCGTGATGACTTTTTTACTCTGAGGACTGGGCAGGCTCTGTTGGTCCTCAAACATCACCAAGTCTTGGGCTGGGGATATAGCTCAGCGGCATAAGCATCTGTCTGGCAAGTGTGTGGTTGTGAGTTGCATCCCCAGTACCAAAAAACAAAAACAAAACAATAAAAATCAACAAGTCTTTCAAGAAATTAAAAAACCAGGAGTAGAAGTTCCATTCAACCCAGCTATGCCCCTTCTGTGTATTTTCCTAGAAGAATTAAAAACATCATACCACAGTATATATGTGCACCCATGTTTATAGCAGCACAATTTGTAATAGCTACATTTTTTGTTTCATTTTATTAGCATAAAATGAAGTAACTTTTTTTTATTTTATTTTATTTTTTTATGTGTGCCAGGGATTGAACTCACGACCATGAGTTTGCAAAGCAGGCGCTTAGTCCGCTGAGCTAAATCCCCTATAGCTACATTTTGAAAACAACTGAAATGCCCATCAACTGAGGAATGGATAAAAAAGATGTGGTTTTTAAAAAAATATAGTTGAATACTACTCAGCCATAAAAAGACTTGAGACTTTTATAGGTAAATGGATGCAACTCGAGTCCATACTTGTAAGTGAAATAAACCAGAACCACAGGTGTAAATGTTGTATTCTCACTAGTGTGAGAATCTGAAAGAGTAAACAAGATCCAATGTACAACAGATATTGTGACTGGGGAACAAACTGCCCAACAGATAAGAAAAACTGATGGGAAGAGGGAAAGGAAGGGAAAAGAAAAAAAAAATATATATATATATACACACACAAAACAGATAAGACAGGTACAGAGCTGGCTTCTCTTGGTTCCCTGAGGGGAAGGTTTTATGCCAGTAATTTTCCAGACAATGCTTCCTGTATCTTGTATTATGAACAACTGCTGTGAAGACAGCAATGTACAATGTGTTAGTTATTGTTATTCTCCTAGTAGCCTGTTTTGAATCTTTTATTGTTATTTTTTACTTTTTTCTGTTGAAAATTAAAAAAAAAAAATCAAGTCCACAGTGATGCCTGTGAGAGCAACTTCTTCCTGTCCTGTGTGGAGCTGCCCCGCACCAGCTCAGGCTCTGCTTGGGGACTCGGGCTGCTCCACACCCTCTGCCTGTCCCAGAAGAGCCAAGTAACACAGACCCGTCACAGCTAGCGTGCATGCAGGAAGGCTGAGGGCACCCAACGCCGCCACCGTCACGCATGCACACCCCTTTCTGCCCTTATTATTTTTTTTCTTGTACTGGGGATTGAACTCACGACCTCGTGCTTGCCAGGCAGGCACCTATGATGCCAAGCTAAATCCCTGGCCCAAAATCATCTCTGTAGGATGTGTTGTTTTGTTTTATTCATGTACAGCACAGCCTTTATGAAGGCTGCGAGCCATGATGATGTGCTTTAACTTCAGTATGCCTCTGAGTCCTCGCTATCAGTGTGAGTCCGTCTTTAAGGCATTCACTCATAGGACTTATAATTCAGGCTTCAAAGTAATGTCCCCTGAAACATATAGTGAAAAGGACTCTTTAAACAATGTATTTATTATATGTTTGCGATGTATAATAATCACAAGCATCTCAGGGAACAGTTACACATACTTATCCAATCTGGATCACTTTTATGTAATTTGAAACAAAATTTACAATTTCCATATATGCTCAACCCAAATTCACTAATTTTCTTTCTTTTTTTGGTACCGGGGATCGAACTCAAGACTATGCACTTGCAAGGCAGGCGCTTATGCCACTGAGCTAAATCCCCAGCCCCCAAATCACTAATTTTAACATCTTGCTACAATTTATGAGCAGACATTTTAATATTCTGCTTCTCATCAAATCTCTCTTTTCCTTTCTACTAAAGGTTAAGTAATCTACTCTGTATTATGATGGCAGCAAAATGGGTACTTACTTATGTCCTATTTCTCACATGGATAAAGAGGGACAGCTCATTTGTCTCAGTGTGTCTTAGCATCATAACACAAACTGCCAATAATTCTATAAAGAGACGTGCCTATGTAATGTCATCCATAATGTGTGAATTTCTGCACACTGTAACAGTCTCCTATAACGATCTTGCTAACCAGTCAGCAAAAGGTGTGTCATGTCTTAATTTGCATATCCTTATTTACTTATGTAGTTGTGCCAGGCATGGAACCCAGGGCTTGGGCAAAGTGAAGCATTTTACCACTGAGCTAAAGCCTTTGCCCATTTGGGGTACTTTTAAGTACAAGTTAAAGTGGATTTTTTATTTACCCAGTTTTGTTCCCCCTAGTTTTTAACATATAAAAACTATCTTTATGTATTTTGCCCATTTATGTATTGGAATCAAACATATCCTGTTTATGAGTGATTATAAGTGAATGATACCAGCTCAGTGGTATACTAATAAAATGTTAGTCTAGGATCTTGCTTTGTTTCACTTTTGAGTTTCTAGTTTTGTGCAATAAAATATGCTTTTCTTCTGTGATTTAGCCTTAGCTTGTGTATATGCCATGTACATAATTGTACTTTAAATTTTCTAAAACAATTCTATTTTATTCTCAATTTAGGAATATTTCTAAATCATTAGAACGTTGGAGGCCTGGGATCTAAGTTTGTTTGTGTAGACTGACAGTCAACTATCTGATGTCACTTACTGGCTGCATTTCTTTTCCTCAACATAAATGTTCACATATGACAGATTTACACCTCTGGGCTCCTAACTCTGTTCTTACACAGTACCCACTGTCTTATTACTGTGTAAGACACGCAGTGACGGTTTCGATCTCGAATGCTCTGGAAGGTCAGTGGGTGGGCTCCTGGGAGATGCCTGGACTGTGCTGGACGTGCCTGCCTGCTGCTGAGGCACAGCGGCGTGGCCCCTCGGGGGGCACAGGCAGGACACTGGGGACTGAACCTTGTCTGGGCTTGCTCTCTTCTTTGCCTTCTGTTTGCCACATGGCGGCCAAGCGACTGTGCCATGCGCCCCGTGCAGCGCTGCTCTGCCCTGCCCAGAGACAGCAGCACCCAGGCCGTGGGCCGCGGGGGCGGGAGCCGTCAGCTGCAATCAGTTGCTCTTCCTTTATCGTGCTTTCCCTGCGGTGCAAAGCTGACAACAGTCACTACTGTCACTGTTTTCACCTAGGCCCAGTAGCAGCGCGGTGCACACTATCATGGCTGTGTGCCTCCGCCACCACCGTCCCCATCATCCAAACGCACTCTTCCCTCACGAGTCACCATGGAAACGTTCAGGATCCAGGAAGTAACGGCTGAGTAAATTAAAAAAAAAAAACAACAACAGTGAAGAGGGAGAGAAGAGACCCTTCCCTCCATCTCCAGCACCTACTTTTAACTATTTTTATACTGTATGAGGTATGCCAGTCTCTTCTCATCACTTCTAGATCATTTTGTATTCTTAATAATTCACTCTACCAAAATAATCTCATTTTGTAAAGTTCTAAGAAAGATTCTGCCAGGAGTATACTGTACTGGGGAGAACTGGAATCTCTACAAAACCTAGTTTTCCTATTTCATCAAACAGTAAATCTCCTAATCAGTTCTTTCTTTATACCTTTTGGCAAAGTTCAGGGCCATGTCCGTCTATCTTATAATGTAATTCTTACGAGGAGTCTCTTTTTTGCTGCAACTAGGAGATCAAAACATTTTTATTACATTTTCTGACTGGTGACTGGTTTTTACACTTTGTCTTGGATTTGGCCATTTTTCCTCCAGTGTCTAAAGATGTGACGGTTATCCAGTGTCTTTCTGGGCACGGGTCCCAGAGGGTCACTGTCTGGGATGGATTCTAAAACTTACCACATCTGACCACGCCCACTGCTCATCTTGGGTCATCTGTCAAGGCCCTGTGAAGCCAAGCCTGTGTGGCCACTGGGTGAACAGTAATCTAGGAGGATTTCTGTGGTCCTGCTGATATATTAAAATTTTATATCCACATTCATAGGTAAATACGCCTTTCATTGTTTGGGATATTTTAAATTTGGTTTTGGTATGAGGCTGTTCTGTGTCTGCCCTGTGGAATGAACTGGAGAATTTCCATTTTGTGTTGCTGTTTTCTACCTACACTATGGAAATGCTTATATAAAGTGAGAATTATGTTTCTGTCAAATGGAAAATACTAATGAATTCATCTAGAATAGGCATCACATGTACCCTGTCCACCTGGCTTCTGAATATTTCCTTTATTGCTCTGATCAGATTTTCCATTTTTTACTGACAGAACACAGAGAGATTATACTGTTACCATGGTAGCTGCTTCCACGTGGACGAGCTGGTGGCGCTGGCATGCCCGCCCGCATGCAACATGACCACCCCCATCTATAGATTATTCTCATCATCCAGTCTGAAACTCCTGTCAGGTGGTATTTCGCTGTCATCCATGAGCCCACAGGTGCGAGGCCAGCCTGGACTACCACAGAGATCCGGTCTCGACAAGAGCAAAAAACAAAAACTTTCTCTGTGTCTGTTCACAGCATGTGTTTCTTAATTCCTCTTCCTTCTTTTTGCTGTGACTGCATAGATTTTTAATCACTGTCCTTCACTATTTGTTTTAAAATTTTACTTTTATATTTCTTACCTTTAAATTTCCTTAGTTTTTATTGTCCTGAATGTTTCCATCAGTTTTTATTAATTTCCAAGAAAGTGATCATTGTATTCTTCATAACTTCCTGGTTAAATGTTAAAAGATCACCGAAGAGCTGGCATGGTGGGTGGCACACACCTTCAGTTCCAGCTCCCTGGGAGGACGCTGACAGAGGATCCTGGGTTCCAGGCCAGCCTGAGCCACTTAGCGAGCCCCATTCCAAGAGAGAACGCAGGTCAGGCAAGCGCTCAGTGCGCCCACCCTCAGCCCTGGGCGCACTGACACCCAGCACGAGAGCATTAAAAACTCTCAAAGGTGACGCATACTTCTTTCAAATCTTTAGTTTCTAACTTCATTTCCACTCTTGTGGAAAACAACTTCTGCTTTTAAAAATTTAGATACTTATTGTGGTCCTCTGAATTTATGATTTATTTTTTACAAATGTTTTTTGATACCTGACATCAAACATGATAGGTAAAAATCCAATACATATGTATTATTCTGCCTCAAATACATTGTTTACATACTCTAGCCCTTCTCTACTTCATTCATCACAAGCTTGGGCTTTAGGACTCTGGGGTTCTGGCTAACAGCTTTGACTTTATTTCATTCTATAAACTAATACTAATAAAGTAACTTGGCACATGGAAGCTGCGGAGCGCCAGGGTTCCACACCAGTGCCACCTCCCACTATAGAAGTTGGGTTCCTCGCTCTGCCCGGACTCCCTTTGAGGACCTGAGTGAGGCTGCTGCTCACAGCCCTGGTCAGGCACAAATACCAACAGTGTTACTAACAAGCATGGGAATCAGAGAGCAAGAGTGAAAAAAGATTAGAAATGATCATTCTGTTTTAAACTCAGCGTTTCCTACACATAGTTCCACGTGGAAAGCTGGGTGGAACCATCTACATCGGCGACAGAAACTGACCAGATTCACAGAAGAGTAACAGACCCTAGCTGGACACGGAATGGAAGGTCCGAGCTCGAGCCCCGATCGAACGGTCCGCGGACAGGCGCCGCTACTCAGCTGTCACCTGGCACTTAGGAGTTATGGCTGATGACCAAGGCAGATCCAGACTCTCAGAAGTGACCCATTAACAAGATGTGTGTGTAAACACACGTCTGAGGCTCCTTCTGCTATCAAGGCTGGTTTTCACTCTTTAATAAAGGCTTTTCCCATGACAATCTAACACACTGCTCTCTGACACAAAGTACAGAGCAGAGGTGTATGAGACGGAGAAGCAAAGCTCATAATCAAAGCAGCCTGTCTTATAGGTGCCTCTGGAATAAAATGTGATAATACTATTTTAGTTGTCATTTTTCATATTATACATTCAGCTGGCATTGGTATCAAAACAGAGTATGACAAAATTTAAACTACACGCTTAGCTATGTGTGCTCAGCAGGAAGTATAAACAAATGAAACCTACCCAGGTACACTGGAAGCTCATTTTAAACAGCTTCCATCTGTTTCGTATTTCCCAGCCTCTGCCCTCCTTCTAATGAATGGTAAACTTAAAAATCGATCACAAGAGGAATATTGTGTAAATCTGCCGTGATTGGGTTAGGATGTACATGGACGTCCACGCTGGCCGTGCTCCCACATCCTCACTCTCGATGCCACCCCTGCGCCTCTGACTTGCGCACGAGTGGCAGTGGGCCCTGTCACGTGGAGAGGAAACACGGGCCAGCTGCAGTGGCCCCCAGCACCCTGTCCTCCGGGATGACACCAAGGCTCCATCCCACATGCTATACGATTCTGTGTGTCCAAAGTTCATGTCCCTGGCAGCAGCTCACAGTGTAGGGACCCACTGGAGGGCACGATTAATCATTACAGAGCTGACCAAAGCTGTCCCTTCAGGAGAGTTAAAAGCCTTTTCCATGAAGACTCATTAAAAGCATCATTTCCCTCCTGAGTTTGCCTGGTGTGGTGGTGAAGGTGGAGGCACTTTCTGTCCTTCACACGTTTGTACTGCTTGAAATGCTTCCGTGAGTGCACGCTTCGGTGCTTTTATTTTACTTTTTGTGGTGCTGGGGACGGAACCCATGGCTTTTTACCACGTGAGGCAAGCACTACCCCTGAGCTGCAGCCCGGTCCCTCTGGGGTCAGTTTAACAACCCAAAAGCAAACAGTTTCAGCTGGTGAGCTGGAGGTGACCGCCCCCTCTTCCTCCCTCCTGGAGAGACAGCTCGGGCCACGCCTCTGCGGCAGCTCCCAGGACAAACATCTGCCACCTGCGGCAAGCTGGCCTCGACTTCCGACTTCCGCGTCTGTGGGCAGGGGAGCGCTGGCTCTCACCCTAAAGGTTCTGGGGACACTGGCCTGAGTTAGTGTCCCGGGGTACTTACCCTGGTGCAGCCAATATGACTTGGTGTGTCTGCAGCTTGGCTGCCCAGTGACAACAGGAGTATCCTGGATGAGAACATCCTGAGGCCACTCCTGTCACACCCTAGCTGCAGCACGTCTGGAAAGTGACCCAACTCTGAAGCGTCAGTTTTTCCCTCTGTGCACTGGGGATACCTGACCATGCTGCGGAGCCGTGGTGGAAAGGAGGTGCCGTGTTTGCAGAAAGCAGTGGCTGGCTCACCACATCCACTCAGCGAACACTCATGAAAACACGTTTTCCCGTATATGGTAGAAAGGAGGAAGGAGGACCAGGACCCTGGTTTCCCAGGAGGCTGACCCTGTTGACGTGTGTTAGCCCTGCTGGCCCACCTAGCACTCACAGGGCTCCGACCATTCACCCAGCGCCACGCTGGAGGCTGGGGGCCCACAGCGACTGTGCCCACCTGAGGCTGTGAACTCCACTGTGCCCACCGCAGTGCCTCAGCTGTGGGGACCAGTGAGTGTGTCCCGCAGGAACCTAGGGGCTGTCTGGATGCCACCTTTGCTTTCTCAGGATGTGGAGCATTTCCGTGTGCACGAGGCCCCCGGAAGACACCTGGTGTCCTCCCCAGCTGTGTGCGGAGCTGACTGTATAGCCCTGGAATGCCAAGCTGTGCAGCCCTCCTACTCTGATGCCACTGCTGCAGGTACAGTGGGTCCTGGCAGCACTTACCCATCCTCCGGGATCCACTACCGGGCGACATCACTGTGAACATCACTGAAGGGACAAGCTGAAACCCTGTCTGGTCCCCTCCCCCACCAAGGGGCCAGAGCTCAGCGCTGCCACTAGACAATGCGGAGGGGCATGCGTGACCCCCGCGCAAACTCCAGGGCGAGGAGTGAGGCAGCACAGACCCCGAGAACGTATGACATGTACATGCACACGCACGTGGAGACCTGGTGCTGGCACCTGAGAACACTCCTGGGCACTGCCAGTGGTTGGCCCCAAGGTCTGTCAGGGAGCCAACGCCACACCTGCCCCTGGTGTCCTGAACACTTCTCTCGAGGCAGCCACATGGAAAGCACAGCGCTTTCCCGGGCCAGCGCCGGGCAGCTGCCTACCTTGCAGTGCGTGGTGCTGACGGGCAGCCCGACGTTGGAGGCGATGACTACTGTGAAGGCCGAAGCCAGCTCGATAGTGAAGCCACTGCAGGAGGACATAGGAAGATGTGTCACGGCCACTGCGCGCACTCCGGGTCCCTCCAGAGACGCCGGGTGGGCCGCTAACCGGCCAGCCTGATAGATGCAGACTGCAGTGGGTCACAGCATGCCTGCCCAGTACCCCCTGTCATCTGGTCACTTGCTATTCCTGGGTCCAAAACCACACTCTGCAGGCAGCTGGGGCAGAAGCTCCTGCCACCATGACATGCTCGTTTTAATGAATGGGGAAAGCTATGCACTCGTTTTTACAATGTGTGATTACAAAAAAATGAATTTTTCTCAGATGATTAATTTTGCTTCAAACCAGTCTTTTGTTAAAATGAATTTCAAGGAGGGGAAAACTGAATACAAAGGAAATGGATACTTCCAATGTTTTAAAGAGATGGGGGAAAAACCAAGATTTCCCAAAATAGGTACTTTCATATTTTAGTTGGGAGGTCTTGAAAGTTCTGTCTTAAGTTTGTTATTTAACAGCTAATGTACCCAATGGCTACGAGAAGGATCATATACAAAGCTCCCCAAACAATGGACACAGCTGCCCATGTGACTGGGCTAGGGGAAGGATGCCAGCAGCAGAGTGGGTGTGGCTGAAGAATCCCTGTGTGTGTGTGTGTGTGTGTGTGTGTGTGTGTGTGTGAAAGAGGGAGAGAGAGTAGGGACTGACCCAGGAATCACTGGGCCATATTCCCAGTAAAATATTCTTATGATTTTGAGATAGGGTCTTGTTGAGTTGACCAGGCTGGCCTTGAACTCGAGACCACCTGCTGTAGTTTCCGGAGTTGCTAGGACTCCAGCGTGGGGCCACTGGAGGCGGGTGACCTCCAGTGGAGCCTGGGGCGACACCACAGGTCAGGGCCTGGGACCCAGCCCCTGGCCTGCTGGTGCTCATGCCTTCTGGCTGTGGAGAGGCACCTGTGCTCTGCCATGCACTGCTGCCTGGATGGCCAAGGCCAACTGAGCAGAACCTTTCAAACTGAGCCAAAATAATCCTCTTTTCTTTGTCACCCTCTGTCTCTTTTTGGTACTGAGAACTGAACCCAGGACCACGCTGAGCCACATCTCCAGCCCTTGTTTTTTGGATTTTGAGGTAGGGTCTTGCTAAGTCACTGAGTTGTACAAACTGGCCTCAAACTTGCAATCCTCCTGCCTCAGCCTCCCAGAGTGCTGGGATTATAGACCTGCACCACCTTGCCCAGCTTACTTTCTCTTTTTCCACCAATTATCTCAGCTGTGTGTTAACGGGGACTAACACAGAAGCCAGGCGGGGTCTGCAGCATCTCCCCGAGGCGGGGGTGGAGGGCTGGAGAGCCCTGAGAAGCAGCCGTGGGGCTCTCCCTGGCTCCGCTCCACTTCTCCTGTCTTCTGCAACACCCTGGGGCCCTGGAGATGCACTTTCCTCCCACCCGCCCACCCCTGAGGGTGAGTGCTGCGCCCAGGTCTGACCTCCCAAGTGCCCTCGGCCTACCTGGATGGGGTGATGGGTGTGAGGTCCTTCCCCATGGTCTGGATCACTCTCCTGCCCCAGACCCAGAGACCCGTGCAGATGCCAACTCCTCCGTAGAACAGCAGCCAGACCGGTGTGGCTGCTTCCTGCATGACTGCACCCTGCTCGTAAATCAGCCACAGAGCTACCAGGGGCCCGATGGCATTGCTGGAAAACAAAGACAGGTCACACAGATCCCCAGTGCCTGGCCAGGATGCAGCGTCTTTAGCCATGAGGTCATCTCACTGCAGTGGGGGAGGGGGGCAAAGCTCAGCACTTAGTGTCTTAGCCCTTTTGACTGGTACAATTTGGTAGTGTTAACTATCCTTATGCTGCTGTGGAAAAGGTTTCAGAACTTTTTCATCCGGAATCTGATACTCTGTGCTCGATGGACACCTCCCCAGGGCCCTCCCAGCCTCCCTCCTGTCTTCTGCCCAGTAACTCGGCCTCCTCCTTCAGATTGGTCTGGTGGGAGAATCAGGAGCACTATCTGTGCTCAGTGTGATGTCTTTACGTGAATCGGGAATGTGGTGTGGGCCAGAGTTTCCTTCTTTTCTGAAGGGTGAGTTTCATGCCGCTGTACAAACCCTCGCTTCGTCTGTTTATCCATCTTCATTGTGCCTCGCTGTTCCAGTCTCCAGCATAAGGACAGCCACCCCCACCAAGGCGGATACAGAGCTCTTCGAGACCCTGCTTTTAGCCTGTTGGGTTGGGTGCGCAGGAGGAGGATGGCTGGAGCAAACAGTACTTGTAGTTTTTATTTTTGAGGATCCTCTGCACTGTCTTCCACAGTGGTCAGTGTTTTGCGTTCCCACTCACACCACACAGGGTTCCAATTATCCAAGTCCAAGCCAGTATTCTCAATAGAAACCATCTAAACGGGTTATTTATTAGTTCAGTTAAAAGTCCTGGAAGTTAAAAGTCACAAGAAATAACCCAGCAAGCAAGTTCTATCTTGCTTATTTTCCTCTCCAGTCTGCAGCTCCCCTATGATTGCTCCTGCCCCTGGAGGTCCCACGGCGAGTGGGTGGAGAGACAGGAGCCCATGCTCCAGCCCTGGGCAGCATCTCGGAATGCCAGGGGGTGAAGAGCAGCACTCAGCTGGCCGTGGAGAAACAGCAGCCCGAGGGCAGAGATGCACAGTGGTGAGACCTTGACACAGATGCTGGTGGTGAGAGGCCTTGTGCGAGCCTCATGTATGCTTGTGGAAATGCCTGTGCCCCACTCTGGGGTAACCCTTTCCAGACTGGGAAGGTGGGTGTCATGTAGGCTGCCCAAAGCGGGGGGGGGGCCCTGCCTGCTCAGAGCTGGACCTGGGAGGCTGAGGCAGGAGGCCTCTGTGCTCCTGCTCTGGCGGAGACACTGCCACACTGCCCATGTGACTGCACTTGGTCACATAGCCTGGGCACGTGTCTGCAAAGGCGGGGACAGCGAGACCATAGGCCATCAAAGGAAAGTGCTCGGTCACTTGCTTTGTGCTACCCGGAGTGTCCAGTCTGGAAGACCTCAGGGCTGCCCTGCACTGGTGACCCTGCCAGCAGCCCCAGAGCCCTGAGTGTCTCTCTGCAGCAGCTAGGGACCCGGGCAGCTAGAGCCCTGGCTGTCACGCTGATCTTCTGAGTGCCAACCCTCACCCCACACAGCAGTGAAGTGGGAGGCAGGGCGTGGCACAGGGGATTGGGAAGGAGCAGAGTCAATCAGAGGCTCCGAGGGATGAGCCATACCACTCACGAGATCCTGCTCGAGTGCTTTGCAACGTGCAGATGAATAGAAGGAAAGACACCAGCAGGAGCGCGCCACAGCCTGCTCTGTGTTTCCAGACCAGGGTGCACTCTTATGTTTGCTCTTTTTCTCTTGTTGAGCCCAAGTTTGCTCTGCAGAGCTGGTTTCTCCCTCACCTCGTTACTCCTCACTTACTCCTCAACTTCTGGCACTGTTTTTGGCTCATCTCATCTGATTCCTGTTCAAGGCAAGAAGGACCCAGAATGTTCTGCTCGTGAGCCACTCCTAAAGGGACCACGTGACAACAGTGCATGCTCGGTAAACATTTGTTGACTGAGTGGCTGGATGTTTAACATTTTGTTTGCAATTCTGAGAGTTCCTTTTAGTCACAAGTTGAAAGCCTGCAAATGAATAGACTTAGAGGGGCACCAATGTCAGCTTTCAGCTCGATGGATGCAGTCAGCTCCCACAAGGTCCTCAGCACTCCTCACCGCTTCCCACAGCCCTTGGGACCCAGGGCCCAGTCTGGACACCCCAGCTCTCCTCTTGCAGCTTCCATTTCTGAGTCTCCTGCCCGTGCCACCCCCATGTACCTTGTGCACCCGCCTGGCCTCCGCCTGGCCGTGAGCACAGCCCATGGTGGCTGCAGCCCTTGGATTCCACAGGGCTCTGGATGTGGGCTCTGGCCACTCTGCCAGTCATAAGCAGCTCCCTCTCGGGCAGCAGAACAGCAGAAAAGCCTGCTGCTTCAATGCTTCCACACTCAGCCAACCTGTCCCAAATCTGGGGGCCCAGCACCTTGGCCCCTCCCCAGGCCACATGTCATGGTCTCTTCTTGGACAGCTTAAGTGGGCTCCTAACAGGTCCCCTCTGGAGTCCAAGGGGCTCTGAAGCCTCTTAAGCACGTTTCCCACTTCCCAGTGTGACACTCCCTTGCTCTGTTGTCTCTGTGGTGCTGCCTGGGCTGATCTCAACTCCTGTGCTTGAGCACTTGTCCTGCCTCAGCCTCTGGTGCAGTGGCTTGAGGGTGTAAGCACTGCTCAGCAGACACAAATGTCCTTCTTGTGTCTGCCTGGCCACATACACTGTAGGCCTTGGGGACCTGCAGCCCACACGGGCTCTGCTCCTCCCTTGGGCGTCCTGCTCATCTCAGGGACCCAGGCCCGTGCTGCCCTGGCTTCCACCTGAGGCCCCTCTTCCCACCACTCTAGGTTCACGTCTTCACCACTCCTGACCCACTCAGCATGCCCTGCCCTGGTCTGCCTCTTGTGCCCTCTGTGGCCTTTCCAGCTGCCCAGCATGCAGCACATGCTGTTACCGTCTGTGCCCACTCCAGAAGCATCTGCCCTGGCACCCTCCAGCCCCTGCTTTATACTTGTTGAACCCATGAACTTCCTTACCTCACGTCGTTGCCACCATGAGCAAAGGACCCGAAGCAGGCAGTGAGGACCTGCAGGAAGTGGAACAGGAGGTGGACCTCGGCTGCATCCTTCTCTTCCTTTTCCTCCTCTGCAGGGTCCTCTCGAGGCAGGGCCGGATCTGCGAGCTCAGACGCCAGCTTCATTTCCACGCCACCCTCCTCTGCCTCGATCTCTGCTTCCGCCACTGCGTTACAGTAGCTGGAATAGCTGTCATAGCGCAGTCTCTTCTTAGAGTAGGACACGGTGTCCCCCACCAGCTTCTCACTGTCCTCGGGGGCCGTGGACACGTCAGCAGCTTTGAAGGTGGCGTGGACAGGCAGGCCGCAGATGGCCGCGGTGTAGCAGGTATAGCTGTTGTTGCGCCGCAGCAGCCGGTAGCTGCTCTCCTGGGCCGGCTTCTCCTCAGGGCCCCGGTCTATGTGGATTTTGTGCAGCAAGTCTTTGTAAAGTCCTGAGTCCTTGTGTACGGTGTGGTACACGTGGCCATCATTCCTCGTGTGGCCATCAAAGCCAAAGGTGCCGTTGGAGACTGGGGACTTTGCAGAGCTGTGAGTCATGGACAGTGCCCGTCCTGAAAAGCAGTTAGCGAAGTCTTGTTACTGCCCGAGCTACTGACAGAAACCATGGTGGAGGGAAATTTCCCTACCATTCCATGGCTCTGAGCCCCACAGGCTGGCTTACAGGTGATTTAAACTTTTTCTATATACTTTATTTCCTAAATTAGCTATAAAGGACATGCCAGAAACTCAAAACTGACCAACCAGCCAACCCTCAGAAACAACAAAAGGGTGGAACTAGTAACACGGCATGGCAAATGCTGTTTACAGTTTGCTGTGAGGCAGCTCCCAGAAAGCAAGGCTGCATCCCTGCCCATTTCTAGACGTTAATCCAGGGAGACGCTTTCAGGAATTTATTTTAGCAAAACCCGGCATGAGGCAAAACCCTATGCAGACGAGAGATGCTGGTGTATCTCAGATCATTTGGGACCATCAGGAGACAGTCCTCAGAGCCAGGATAGAATCGGTTCGCTGGTCTGGAGGGCTGGGGTGTGGCTTGGTGACAGGGTGCACACTGATGGTGCACAGCCCTAGGTTCAGCTCCTGGGACCGGGAAAAAAAACCCCAAACACCAGTTTGTCTGCTTTTACAGAGTCTGAGTCTACACCTATGGCTGGCAGGGCCAGGGCCCCTCCTCGCAGCCCTGGTGGCAGGAGGCTGAGGGCAGCCCAAGGTGGGAGCTTCTCCTGCCCTCCGGCGTCAGTATTTTCAAGCCTCCCCGGGGAAGGCAGCCCTCAGCCTAGAGAATTGGTCTCTGGCAACTCCACAGCCCCTGCTGAGTGGAGGACACTGCCCGAACCGCGTGGCAAAAGTCCCAGGACAAGAGGGAACCCACTCTGGTGACAGTAGTGTGGCTTCCTGAGGCCTCTGCCACGTCCAGGTTTCTGGACAGCAGAGTGTGTACCTGGGCCACATGAGACTCTGGCTTGACCCCCAGCACCACAGACACAAGATGTAAAATGGGGGACCAAGGCAGGTCCCCTCCTAAGAAATGTCTTTCGCCATTCGTGAACCACACTGTCCAGGTGGGCCATACCGTAGGTGGCCCGGGGGTGGCTCCCTGTGGAGGGGCCCTCTGTGGCCCCTGACATCTCTCCGGGTGGCCCTGTGAGAGGGACAGTGCTGTCGTCCTCGCTGGTCCTGGTGCCTGGCAGCTCCGTGAAGACTGGGGACTCTACCTCCTGGACTTTACCAAGGCTTTCATCAGAGGTTCGTGATAAAGCACCTTCCTTTTGTAATTTGCCTAGAGAAGAAAGGGGAGTAGCTGCACATTTTGGAAGAATACTCGTATTATTGGAAAATGACTGTCAATGAGAAGGGAATTTATATCTTCACATTTTAATACTTACCTTGGGAACACAAAAAGTTACACTGAAAAAATAAAATCTAGCCAGAATATTCAGATATTGCGATGGACATTTAGGGCTGGAGTTACTATATCCAAAAACAATAGGAAAGTGAGTAACATCGGTCACCTCCCAAGATGAGCCACCCGCCCTCCCATGTGTCTGGATACTCATCAGGTGATGGCTGTGAGTCCAGCAGAAGGCAGTGCTGTCCATGCCAGCCAGCTTCCCAGGAGGTTTGCTTCGCCTTCGGTCAGTACCATTGGTCTCGACAGTTCACAATGCATTTCTTTCTGCTGTTTTTGTGATTTGAAGTATAAACTGATGATTCAGGGCACAGGCCACACAGCCACCCTGCCTGCCCTTGAACCTTGGTGCTGTTTGCCCCTCACCTGTTGTGAGACCTTGGGCCAGTGACTTAAATCGCTCTGTGCCTCAGGTTGCTTGTCAGCAAAATGGAGCAAGTAACAGCAATACCTTGGATAAATACTAAGTTTTTGTTGTTGTTATAATCTCTAAAAGTATTTTCTCCTCTCCTCTAGATTTTAAACCACTTCGGAATCAGAGATCTTTATGTACTTTTTTTTATTGCATATACATCATAACAGAAATTTAATTAAAAAAATCACTGGTAGACATAGATAATAGGGGTTATTAGTGAAAATACCCAAAGAATTTAGTTTTATTTCACTTTGGTGCTATAAGTAAGACCTGAGAAATTTGTTCAGAATAATTTTCAAGCAACAAGATAAATCAGCAGCACCTTATATCAGATTTTAAAAGAACATTATTGAACTTTAAAGTAACTTTTTGAAAAACTCCTTGTTTTATTTTGTTTGGTTTAGTTTTTAAGAAGCCATCCTCCTGCCCTTGCCTCCCATGTAGACTCCAGGTGTGCACCGCCACCTGGCTGTGTGTATGTTTTCATTCATTCATCTATCTGTATCTACTGATAATCTGTCTGCTTCATCCAAACCAGAGATGTTCTACTGCTAAGCTAAACTATCCCTTTTTACTTTTTATTCTGAGACAGGGTCTCACTAAACTGTTGGGGAGCAGTCCATCTACCTTGCCCTTCCAGGTAGCCAGGGATAGGGGTGTGTGCCACTGTGCTTGGTCCCTTGCTTCTTTTTAAAGCAGAGGATTTAAAAAATTTTACAGGGTTTCTCTTTTCCTTCTTAGGAAAGCATTTACTTTTTTCATAAATGTTGGTGTGATAAACAAATCTGAGACTAGTAATGTGTTGAGTAGAATAGTACCCATGAAGACAGATCAAGGTTACCTGTACTTCAGTGCCCTGAGGTCACTCTAAGGCAGGAGCAGTCTGAGTGGCATGGACTGCCACAGCACCTTCTCCCGCTAGGACTTACAGTCTGGACCTGGGAAGCAAAGACTCTCGCCCTGACATTCAGGTTAGTGAACAGAAAAAGTGTCTGGTTCAGTCTGTCACCCCGTGGGGCATACAGACACACGGGGAGGGGAGGTGGCCCATCTTGGGCTGAGCTGCACGAACTTGGTGGGTGGCATTGATCCTCAGCATGGAGCAGCTTCACAGGAGAGAAAAAAAGCTGGTTTTTAATCCCTTAGCAATATGGCCTTGCCATTATGCATTACAGTGGATTTTAAACATTGTTATTTTAAAATTGACATGCAGTAAGCTGACTCTGTGTGAGTTTTCAAATGGGCCCAGGTCTGCATCAGCACCAGCATGGTCAGGCTAAGGAAGTGAGCCATCACTCCCAGAGTGGCCTACTGTTAGGCTCTGCCAAGTGCCACCATGACGCCCACGAATCTGGGCCCAGTCTCTGCAGCGCTGGCCTTTTCAGTCACTGAAACGCAGCCCTAAGGTCTGTAACACTGGCGATACCCTTATGACTCAGCCTGACTTCAACATCCACTGCACTGCTGCGGGGAGACGCTTCATCCTGTGCCCTGCTGCCTCCTTCCAGTGATGACGCAGAGGCCCCAGCCATTCAGGGTAAGGGGGGACACCTGGGAGCACAGCCTCTGCCCGCACCGTGGGTGGGCGCTCACTTACTACCCCATGTCTCTGCCCTGGGAACGGTCAGTTATCTGAAATGGTTTATTTATTTTGGTGAATTTTCTTTATCAATCATCAATAAGAGAAGCTTCTTAAAATGGGGTTTCTCAAAGCAAAAGTTTCTACTTTTGATAAGGTACCATTTATCAATCTCTTCTTCTATAGATCATGGTTTTAGTGTCATGTCTGAAAGCTCTTTGCTTAGTGTAGGGTCACAAAACTTTCCGCTTCTTTTTCCTCAAAGTCTGACTGTTTTTTATTTTACACTTAGATCTATGAAATATTTTGAGTTAATTATTTGTAAGGTGTAAGGTTTACGCTATGGTTCTGGTTTCCGTGTCTGGCTGTACACTTGTTCTAACGCAGTTTGTTGGACAGAATGCCTTGCCCTGTGGAACAGCCTCTGTGTCTGTTGCAAGTTCACTTGCCATACATAGTCCATTTCTAGACTCTCTTTGGTTCCATTGGTCGTGTGCCTGTCCCTTCACCAATGACACTGTCCTGTAGCATTATAGTATCTTACATCAGGAATGGCTCTTCCAACTTCCTTCTCCTTTTTCAAAATCATTTTGGGTATACTTGCTCCTTTGGGCTTATGCAGGTTTTTAAAGCAGCTTGGCCAGGTCTATAAAAACATCCTGCTGCAATTTCTATTTCAATTATGTTAAGGCTACAGATCAACTTGAGAACAATCAACAATTTTACTATATTGAGACTTTTAATTCATGAGCATGTTATGTCTCCTCACTTATTCTGGTCTTCTTTGGAACACATTCTTCAAATTGAGATCTACCCATATTGAAACAGGACTACAAAGCAGAGTTGGAGGCCACATTTAAATACTCCTCTTTTTTGTTTAAGTCCCATAAAAAATCTGTGGCTTCAAGGCTTGGAATTCAACTATGTTGTTGGGAATAGCAAAATAGCCTTGGTGGACTCTTCCCTTCCTTTCCTCTCCTCTCTTCTTTCCTTCCTTTCTCTTGCTCTCCATTGCCTCCTCCTCATCCTCTTTCTTTCTTCATTTCATTTCATTTCTCTCTCAGGTGCTGTGCATTGAACCCAGGGCATTGCACCTTTCAAATGTTAGGCAAGAACTAAGCACCCAGATCAGCTATAGTTTTCTTCTTTATAAAAATTGCCTATTTTGTAGTAAAATGTATGTGGTTTATTTTTTTTTTTTCTGGTATCTGAAATTGAACTCATGACTTCAGGCTTGCTAAGCAGGTGCTTTGCCACTAAGCTGCACCCCTGGCTTGTAGTGTAATTTGTATACGATAAAGCTCATACACTTTAAATGGAAAATCTGTGACAAATCAGCACAAATCAGCATACTCTACTAGTACTTCTCCCGCTAAGGCCAAATCCATTCCCCTGTCCCTGAAAAGTCTGTCTCCTTCAGTTTCCTCTGCACCCCATATACGCTGAGCAGCCAGTGATTTCCATCACTACCACTTTTCCTTGGCCTTGAATTTTATGGACACTTCCGTAAAGTTCTGAAACCTGGAATCACACACTGCATACTCTCGTGTCCGGTTCCTTTTGTTCTATGGGACATCGTGAGACCACTTTGGAGCTGTGCCTGCTTCAGTCCTGAGTGGTCTCCTGGCACACACATGTTGCACTGCAGGTGTCTTTTTCACATGTTGGTGAACGCTTGAGTTGCTTCCAGTTTTCTGGCTATTACAACTGAAAGACTTATAGGGGAGTTTTTGTTTTTGTTTCCTTCTCCCTTTACAGACCACATCTCACTACGCAGCTGAGCTGGCCGGGAACTTGTGATCTTCCTGCTGCAACCTGCTGCGTGCGTCCCCACATCTGGCTCATGGCTAAGGCTTTATGAATGTGCGTCCTCACTTCTCTTGGATGAATGCCTAGGAGTACAAGTGTTGGGTCATGTGGTAAGTGCATGGTAAACTTCACAAAAACTGCTAGACTAACTTCCTAAGTGTTCGTCCTACTTTATAGTTCACCTTACATGGATGGGAATTTCACATCTTCACCAATACTTGGAATTGGTTTGCAGGCTCTGCCCTTCCTGTGGGTGTCAGAGGACACCATACTGCAGCAGTCTGTACTTCTTTGAGATCACTTTTCCACCATGTTGGCAGAACTGGCCACACAGTAGCCTCCAGTTATTCATGGCAGTGAGGATCTTCCTGCTCACACGGGTCACAGGTTACCCAGGAAAGCCAGGAGGCACAAGACGGGGTGAAGGCCCTGTGCATGTTGTGGAGCGTCCCACACTGCCACCTCCTGCTCCTCAGGATGCGTGCCTATGATGTGGGAGTCTTAGGAACCAAGAGCACATCTGTGATTCAGAAGAAGGGACGCTCCTTACCTGCTATTTTCCTCCGCATCCACGGACAGACAAAGAGCCACACGAAAAGAGCGAAGAGCAGAGCGACGCCAAATGAAATGAGCGCGATGGCCCACATTGGGAGCACCAGGCCCAGCACTGGGGATGAAGATAGACAGCAGTGTCACTGTGGGTGGTGAGGTCTCTGGGTTTTGTCTTTAATGAAGCTCTCGACCCAAACCAAGCCAGACCGAAACATGCTGTATTTTGAGGGTAGGAAGCTCTGCTTATGACACACTACACCTCATGAACCTCTGCTTACCCTGGCTGGTAACCTAACTGCTACCCTGCTGCCAATGCGCACTGACGGCACAGGGGCTACGAGTACAGCCACCCGCGCACAGGTACAGCCACAGCTGCACTGCTGCATAGCACAGGGCTACACAGGGGTCCATGCCTCTGTCCTGAGGCACCGGCTTGCTACACACCAGATGCTACACACCAACACTGCTAAACATCAGCCTGGAAATGAAAGTCTGCTCAGAAAATACTGACCTGCAAACAGAACTTCTCTGAAATGCCACACTATGGAATTACAACATAAAAAGCTTTCCAAGAAGATGCAGTAATGATCACAGTGGCCCGTTAAGGGCAGAAGCACAACAGCTCAGCAGTGTCGCCTTCCTGTGTGCTGCAGCCCCTGAGCTGACTGCTCTCAGTGTTGGCCATCTGCGTAACCAGGGCACAGGCACCATTCAGACACTCCCAGACGCACAGCTCAGACTCATGCCTGACACACACCTCGCGCACACTGTCACAGAAGGACCTGTAACGACAGGATCTGCAGAACAACTTGTGTGTGCAGCATTATGTAGGTGTGAAGTAATCACAGTGCAGTCCTACAAACAAGGCAGGTCTGTGTGTACCTGAGGCAAAGAGGACCAAAGTCCAGTAAGTGACAAAGCCTGGCTATATGAGTGCCCACAGCATGACCCAGCTTATGCTAAAAAACAAAAACCAAAAAAACAAGAAAAACTTTTATTTACTATGGATTACAGAAGAAACAGCAGTTTCTTCTATGGAGAGCTGAGAAACTGGCGTAAGGTTCTATTTCCTATTGCATATACAAGAGGTGATGCAAATGTAAGGTGAATGCTTAAATTTAGAACATCTAAGACACATTGCCATTAATCCTTCTCGCCCCCTCTCCCCAAACACACATATCCTATCATTCCTGCCGCTTTCTGAAGCAGCTCTGGCAGTCCTCCCTCCTTCATTAGTTCCTTTTTTTTTTTGGTACCAGAATCGTAATCAGGACCGCGTGCTTGCCAGGCAGCCCTTATGCTGCTGAGCTATATCATTGGTCCCTTCGTTGGTGTCTTAATGAGGTGTGATTAAAAAATACAGTGAATTCTGCTGCCAAGTGCCATCCAATGGAAGGACAGGCTCTGAAACAACCAAAACAGTGAAGAAATAATCTATAGGATGGGAAAAAATTTTTGCTAGCTAGTCCTCAGAGAGGACTATATATCTAGAATATATAAAGAACTCAAAAAAAAATTAGACTCCCAAATAAAAAACGGAATCAATAAATGGGCAAGTGAAGAGGATTTGTTCTTCTTCATAAAAGAAGAACAAATGGCCAATAGCTACATGAAGAAACAGTCAATATTGCTGGCCACTAGAGAAGTTGAAATGAGATTTCATCTTACCCCAGAAAGAATGCCCATCATCAAGAAATCAAATAATTACAAATGCTGGTGAGGCTGTGGAGAAAAAGGAATTTCTACATTGTTAGTGAGAATGTAAACTAGTACAACCACTATGGAAATCGGAATGGGAGAGCCCTCAAAAAACTAAAACTACAAATTCTATTTCACCTAGCTATTCTCCTTCTAGGTATCTTCCCCAAAGAGTTAAAGACATCATATTACAGCAATACATGCAAACCTATGTTTATAGAAGCACATTTCATAATAGCTAAATCTTGGAAGCATCCTGTATATCTTATCAGCAGAAGAATGGAGAAAGAAAATGTGGTATTTACACACAACAGAGTACTACTCTGCCTAAAGAAAGATAAAGTTGAGTCATCTGTAGGAAAATGAATGCACCTCGAGACCATCATGTTAAGTAAAATAAATGAGACACGCAAGTTTAAACATCACATGGTATATCTTATATGAGAAACTCAAAGTATAAATAGAGAGCAAAATAAAAGATACAAAGCTGAAGTAGAGAGATAGCTCTTTCTCACATGAGAAGGGGATCAAGAGATGGAGGGGGGAGGGGAAGTGGGTGGAAAAGGAATCAAGATATGTTGTGTACCTGTACCAACCCTCACAAGGAACTAAGACATTATGCACTGCACGTGTGCACAAACACACACCATGATGGCATGTCCCTGCTACCTCCTGCGCTGATCTGGCCCCGTGCCAAGTGCTGAGATCAACCCAGTACAGAAAGCATCCACCACAGTCTACAACAGACGCCAGATACCACATTCTGGTTATATGACCACTTTTAAACTGGTAACTGAAAAGTCTATTAAAAAGTCATTTTTGAGAATTATTTTCTTTAAAGGAATAAGCTATTGAAGCTTGGCTTTTAAACAAAATGTTAATGATGCAGGCTTTGTGACCTTGTTAACTATTTTATACAAATAAGCCAACTCAAATTTACTCAATTAAGATTTCATTCAACATTTTTTTTCATTCAACATTTTGATAACTGTCAAAGGTTACAAAACAGTAGTTAATACTATAAATGGTGAGTCAGAATTAATGTATATTAAGAACAGAAAGCCAGAGGTGCACAGGTGGCAGAGTGGCTCTCGCTCCACCCACAAACTTGGGTGGCACAGGTGGCCAGGTCTCTGCATTGCTCCAGGCTGTACCGCGGTCAGCTCTGGCCCCTTCCTCCCTCCCCATCCCGGCTGCAGCTCTGCCCTGGGCCTGAAGTCTATAGCTGCTCTTGAAGCCCACAGGCCCACTCCCAGGTGCGGTCTGTGGCCACAGCTTCCTGGCTTTTCTCTGCTTGGCAGTATCTTCTCACACAGGACAAAGGGTCATACTGCAAAGCTATTTCTTGCCCAACTAAGGGAGAACTGCTCACTAATAACATCAGACTGAAAACTAACTTCGTGACCATTGTTCTGGAAGCTCCAAAGCTTCGGGGCTTTGAAGAGGTTTTCCCTTCCGTGGTCTACTGAGGATAAACTGTGAAGTGTGCTACTTGTGATCTCATTGTGAGACCTGATGCTGCCCTGATCCGAGAAAGGCAAGGGCTGCATAAATAATTTGAAATACATGTTTTTTGTTTTTTTTTTTTTAAATGAAGCTAGGTGAAGTGGTGCATGCCTGAAATCCCAGGTAGCTGAAGAGGAGAAGACAAGCAGATCACAAGTTCAAGGTGTATCTGGGCAGTTCAGTGAGACCCTGTCTCAAAATAAAAAGGACTGGAGGAGTAGCTGTGTGGTGGAACACTTCCCAACAAAGACATTCCCTGGATTCAATCCTCGTACGGCAAACACAAAAACACACTAATAAAAACCTCATGAAATAACAATAAAATGAGGGAACAATTTCACTATCAGCCTTGGTTTTTGCTAGCCGGGTCAAGCACGGCCTCAAATAAAGCTTTCTGTGCTTCCTCCAAGCCTACCTCTACACTTCCTTTTAGGGGTATTTGGGTTTTCAGGTTATGTCAGGACCAACAGCCAGAAGGGTTAACTGGGGTCACATTCAAAACTTTGATCCTCTGTTTAGACAGTAAGACTCTCGACTGCCTGCCCTTTGTACTTTACCATCCTGTTTGCCACTGCCATTTATTTGGCCAACAAGTCTTGGTCAGAAAACCACAGGGTCATGGCCTGAGTCATGAGAAACCAGCCAAGAAGGTAGGGGACAGATGCACCTCTGAAGGTGTGATCAGTGGGGAGACGGAGTGAAAACTTGAGTGTCAGGAGAACAGGAAGAACGCTGTCTGTAATAATAGGAGAGATGGAACAGGACAGTGACCTCACCAGCTTATATTCTACCAACCTAATAATGTAACAGTGTCAAAGCAGCACAGAGACTTACTTTTAAAGCCTGTGAACTGAGAGTTACTTATGTATACAGCTCCAAACCACATTGACTATATAAAAAAAAATCAGGCTGCGTAGATCAAACCAATTAAGTATAAGAATTCAGCCTAGAAAAGCACTTGAATCAATGTACATTCAAGGCAAATTTTTTTTTTCTTTTAAAAACTTAAGGTTGACTTATAGACCACAAAGTCCATGACAAAATACTTTGTACTGGACTGTCTTTCTGGTGAGATCTCAAATTGTTTTCAAATAATTACACCTTCTGAGGGCAGAGAGGCAAGGCACATGGACCACAAAGCAGGGCATGGCTGAACTGCTGGCATCCATGCAGCTGAGGTGGGCACCGGGAGCGATGGACCCGGCTCTTGTTCTGCCACCGCGCAGCCTTTCAGCCCATGCCCCGCCCATGGCTGAACAACAAAGAAATGATGAACAGTGATTTAGCTCTGACCACAAGCATCTTAATGAGCATATTCCACATCCCCCAAAGATCAGAGTGATAGCCAAGCCATTCAGGGAAGAAATGAAACCTCCTTCTCCACGGTCAGCTCTTTGCTATGCTTCATTATCAGACACAGAACCACTGTTAGAAACTGCACAATGGAGAAAACTTAGGTGAACTCAATAAAACCCTAGCCAGCATCGGTCCCCTTCCATCCCTGCTCACGAGTCCCTCCCAGAAACCTTCCTTCCCACTGACTCACTGTGCAGATTTCACTTTTTAATGTTACACTTACTACACACTTAAAAAAAATAGCAGCACCAGCCAAGATGCATAGGTGCACATGTGGAGTTTCCTCGTCATGCTCCCCTCTTGAGCCCACTTCCCAGGGGAAAGTGGGGATATTCTATGCGCAGGTTTTCAGCACACATTTGAATACACACTGTGACTGTCTACAACAGTGTCTTGTTCCTTTTTTAACTGAGGCAGAAGGACACTATGTGTACTGTCCCGTGCTTTCACTCATCAAGTGGACATCTTCCTGCAGTGACACACAGATGTGTATAGTCTTTTTGTTTTGCTGCAAGTCAACATTTCAAGACACTGAAGGAGCTACCTATGTAGAAGCAATGCTGGAATAATTCTTTAAGAGAATGAAGTATGCTTTTGAAATAAAATACGCTATTTTCTCATTATCTGTGTAATGAGATTTTTAAAAATGCAGTACTATCTTTCTCAAACTAGGGTCCACTTATAATCACTGTGAAAAAGAATGAGTTTAAATCATTTTTGAATCCAGTCCTGGGTGATGACCAGAGGCACTCTCAGCCCAGGCCTCCTAACTAGGAGTAAGTGAGGCTGGAAGTTTTGGCTTCTTCACAGCTGGTGCCTTCAGTTTCATTGCAGAGTCAAAGAGACTCAGAGGACAAAGCTCCTCACAAAGCCACTCAGGGCCTAGGGGATGGTGATGTGCTGATTTCCAGGAAGAGAGAGGGAAGAGAAGGAGAAAGACATGGAAGAGGAGAAGGAAGAAAAGATGCAGTGGGAAGAGAAAGTAAAGGAGGAGGCAGTGGCAGCCAACTCCCAGGTACAGGCTTGCTCTGGAAAAGTCTCATTATGTTTGAGAATTCATTTGCTGATAAAAAGGGTGAGCGAAGATGACTAGTTAGAACCCTTTAAGAGCACTTATTACCTAAGAACTGTAATGAGCTAGTAGTTCACGGTAAACGAGGTGATTAGCCAGCTGCAGGGACTCATATTCACACTCCCAGGTACGTGGGAGGCCGAAGGGAGAGGATGGCTTGGACTTAAGTGTTTGACACAGGCATGGGCAATATGAGGGAAGTCCTGTCTCAAAAAGAGGAGGTCCAAATGCAGTGAGAGTGTAATGCATCACATCCCACCAGAATGCCACGGGCCAGGCTGAAATAGTTCAGTTCAGCAGGTCTGAGGATGGGCCACAGGAGCTGTGTCTATGACAAGCTGGCAATAATGCTGACATAGCCACTCTGAGAACCTTGCCGAGACTTGGAAGCTGAGCGTAACTGCAGAGGCTTCATCAGGTGATCTGCTTTGCCTCTTTTGAGAAGCGTGTGTGGTTCTTCAGACTCCATGTCCAAACACTGAGCAGAAGTTAGGTCCCACAATACTTACTGCAGGCTTTTTCAGTTAACTATCACCTTCAGGCTTGTAGCCAGCCCAAGTAAGCAGGTTATTTCCTAAATTACTGTTAGCTCTTGTTAATCGATTTTTAGGATAAAAATGCGAAGATGATTTTTAAAAAAGTCAAGTAGAAGATTGACATCTATGTCAGATACGAAGTAAAACAAATCAAACTAATGCTAAGATCTAAGCAACCCTATTACGTTCGGACCAGAAGAGCAGATTAATCAAAACAGTGTAGTTCAAATTCCAACAAACCCTACTTGATTCATCTCCACAAATAAAAATGTTATTTCTTGAAATCTCTTACAGTTGAAACTAGGTAAGATTAAGGCTGTTACTTTTTTGTTAAAGAATTCCATTCCTTTATTTCTGAAGCTCGAATGTGTCACATGGAATGTTCTGAGGAAGAAAGGAAAGTAGAGGGAATACATTCCAGACACACAGAAGGGCAGATGTTGAGGAAGGGTGGCTTGGCCTTGTCCCCAGATACTGCATATCATCACCATGGCTACTTACAACACACCTGGGCAAGCAGAGATGGCCTGTCCAAGGCAACCGCACCTATGCCGCAGAATTTGGGCTCCCCTACTGGGTGTTCTACAAATATCCCCCCAGGAACCAAAACAATGAGCAAAGTCCTTTGGTGACTTATTGGAAGAACTGAGTAATTGCTCCTTCAGTCACAATCACAAAACTTCAAATAAGAAATTTTCCATACAAGAATAGGTGGGAGAAATAGATCAGATGGTACAGGGTTTGCTGTCAATAGGTGACCAACACGAGACAACCGTCTCCATCATGCAGGCACGGTGTGAACTGTCATCTGTGCCATCCCAGGACAGTGTCCTGTCAGCAGAGGTGCCCTGCTGTCCCACTCTGCCACACAGTGTGGGGCAGAGGGTGCTGACAGCAGTCACATTCCCATCAGGACAGCTGCTTACCCTGGGTGATGTGGAACTGTCTCTGGGACTCGGGACACTGCTGAGCAACCACTGGAGGATGATCTAAAAATAGATTCCTAACTAAGACAGCAGCTGCCCCTTTACGCTAACCAGAGTATTAAACACATATAATATATACATAGCTGGTTACTTATGTGCATTGGAAGGCATCTTTAAAGGGAGTTAAGAGACAGAATTTGTTAAGGTCAATGCATTGTCTCTTGTCAGTATCGGTCACATGATGGACATAACAAGAGTCACGCTAAATGCTTTTCTTCAGCTGTCTCACAATGGACTAGGCTGCTCACTTTAAATTCTGGTCACGTAAGTTTCCACTTATAGGAGCTAACACTGCTGTATCTGTTTGCTACCTGTGCAGGGGGCTGGAATGCTACCAACCTTTTCGTGGAGCTAGGAAATGTGTAAGTTCCTTTGTGTAGCGCTCAGCTTCAGTGCACCTGTATCATCTATTCCTGCTACAACCCTAGGATGTATGTACATTGTTCTCAGTGTCTCATCCAGTATTTAGCTTAATTTTCCCTAGAACAGTGTACATGCCTCATAAGATGGCTCTTTCAGTTAATGTGCAACCAAACTGTAGCACGGACAAGGGCTCTGACATTTGGAAGAACCCAAGGAAGCAAGACACCCTGCTAGAAAAAAACCTCAAATCCTAAATGCTTTCAAAAAGAGCAAAAGCCACCAGAACAGGACGAAAAGAGTAATTATGACAGAAGATCTTCACTGGATGCAGTATGAAGTCCGAGAATTCCATCTCCCTACTGTGGCCCTCGCAACACACACACACACACACACACACACACACACACACACACACAGTGCTCAGTCACTGTTGTACTCACTTATACCTGTGCAATACCAAGCATGTCCACATGCCTCTCATGCATTCTCTATGGGTGTGTGCTGGCCTAGGGTGTGTGTGCTGGCCTGGGGGTGTGAGTTTTAAGACTCAGAGTTGAGCTTGATGCTAAGGCAACCCAGCAGGATTTGTAGCACAAGGGGATTTAATTTTTTTTCATTTACTTTTTAAAAAAATTATTTTTTAACTTCAAAGCCTGTTGCCTTTGTGCCTCATATATATCTTGAGTAGTTAAAACAAGCCAGTGAATTACCAACTCTTTTATTACTCAGTAATGACCATGAGTAATGCTTTCCATTGTCAGCAAACAATGCCAGCTCCAAACAAATCGAAGGCATCAGGAACAATGTACCCTTCCTGGTGGATTTCAGCTTCCACGGAATTCTTACCTGGTGCTCCTGTGTACATGATGGAAAAGACGTTTATTGCTATGGTGGCAGCATAGAAGAGTGGAAGTGCCCGGAGGCCGTTGGGAACAGGGTCCTCCTGTGTAACAATGACATGAAGTGTGAGGTCAGGGCTCAGAGCCTATGTCCTGAAACAGCATGATGACAAAGGACACTTCTAGAAAGTTTCCCAAGTCCCACTGCAGCAAAAAAGTAGTTGTGCCAAGTCCCCTGAGCTGCTGCTACCTATGCAAAGGGCAGGTCCAGGGCATCTCTCTGCATGGCACAGTGTCTGAGGGCCACTGTTGGGCAGCAGGCTCACTAAAGCCTGGTGTCACATAAGCTGATGTCAGGGTTAGAAACAGAAGGGGACTGTGAGGGAGCTGAGCTATGTGTGCAGCTTTCCACTCTGACTCAGCGTGTGCCTGCCCAGGAGTGTCTACACAGATGGATACTTGGAGGCCAAATTCTGAGGATCCTCTAAGACAGCCAACTAGCTTAACGATCAGTGCTTCACTGTTAGCCTTTACAGGACACATCCTAGCTACACTGAATATATTAAGCAGATATTTTTTTTTGTATGCTAAGATTTTTCAAATTTTTTCATAAGGTATAGTACTGAACCTTCAACTATTGAAAATTAAAAAGAATTGTGGGTTCTTTGTGTTGAAAAGAACAAAAGCCAACAGGAAGAAAAGAGTAGCTACACTTTGCTCTCATCTGAAGCTAGCCCTGAGTTTATTTTTTAAGGCAGTCATCTTGTGTCTTCTGTGGTGCTGGGGAGCCAATGCTGGGCCTCCTACATGTCAGGCAAGTGCCACTCATCTGCACCCCAGCCTCAGATAATCTACTCTGGCAACTCAGATGACATATGTCTCACTGCAACCTCACTCAGGGTCACTCCTGTCCCACTCCTTGCCCATCAGTCAGCCTGTCGCACACCTGAGCCGCTGTCAATGACCACTAGGACGGTGGTGAGTGGTGAGTACCAGAGTGAACAGACGCTCATCGATCTATCGTGGACAGCAAACAGGCAAAGCAGTGAGGCACGAAACACTGTACCAAATGGAAAGCGTGGGGATGAAACAGCAGTGTGCTAGGGGGAGAAGGCAGGGGACCCGTGGGGCTAGAGTGGGTGGGCTTCCTAGGTGGGAATGGGGAAGGCTGAGTGTGAGGGCGCCAGGTAAGAATGGGTTTCAGGCAGAGGAACTAGAAAGGGTGGCAGCTTCTGAGATATACATGGATGTCTCTGTGGTTGCTTGGAGCCCAGGAGAGAGAATGACAAGAAATGATGACAGCAAGTCTGGACTTACTCAAGAGAGTGAGCCCTTCAGCAGACTCCAGGGTGATGCTAAGAGCAGAGCTGTATTTTCACGCCCAGAATGCTAGATGTGCTAAGAAGTGTTCACTTAGTGGCCCTAGGGATATGTGTTCAAATGTTTCCAGATGCCTGAGATCATGGGGAGCACTGATCCCCCATGTGTACTATGTTTTCCCTCTACATACACACTCAGGATAAGTTTATCAGTTAGGGACACTAAGAGGTTAACAGTAATAGCTAACTAAAATTCTATGAATGTGGTATCTCTCTCAAAATATCTCATTCACTCCACCCTCTTTCCTTGTGGTGATGATGTGAGGCAATACCATGGTGATCTGTGAGATGGAAGCATAGGCACTGTGAACAGCACTGGGACATTCATTATGTTAAGTGAAAGCAGCCAGGCATAGTAAGTCAAGAACTGCATGTTTCACTCATTTGTAAAAGCTAAAAAATTTGATCAAACACAAGTAGGCAGTGGGGAGAGGGCAGAGGGTGGATGGATAGTGGGTATCAAAATACAGTAAGGCGAGGAAACAGTCTGCTATAGTTTGAATCTTCAGTGTCCCCAGAGGCTCGTGTGGTGAAGGACTAGTCTCCAGTTCTGGCACTCATGGGAGGTGGGGGAACTTTAAGGAGTAGGGTCTCTAGCAGGAAGTTAGGTCCTGGGGGCATGTGCTTGCTTCTCAGCCCCTGGAAGTAAACACACCTTCTCCACCACACTCTCTCTACTGTGCTGCACTCACAGGCTCAACCAGATGGGGCCATGTGACCGTGACTGAAACCTCTGCAACCACGAGCCAAGAAACAGCTTTTTCCCTCTACATTGTTTATTTGTAGGTATTTTGTGTGATGACATAAAGCTAACATATAGTTCTAATGTTAAATAACACAATAGGGCAAATAAGGATATCATGGTTCATCATTCATTTCAAAATAGAAAACTTCTGAGATTTCTAATACATACATACGGTAATATCTGAGAAGATGGAAATGCTAAGTAACCTTTGATCATTACACACTGCATACATGTATCAAAACAAAACACTGCACCCCATAAGTAAGTGCAAATACTATTTGTGGATTTAAAAATTAAGTTAGCATACTTTTTAACTCAGGACCTTGTGCTTGTCAGGCAGGCACTTTGCTGCTGAGCTATATGCCTGGCCCAAGTTAGAATACATTTTAAAAAGAAAAATATATTGCAACTGCCCTTAACAGTCAAGAAACAAATGACACTAGTTTTTTCCCCATATATTGATCTCTGTAAGTTCTAATTTTAATCTTATTTCTTTTTAGACAAAATGCACCCTGGTACAGGTATATTTCCTTCTTTGTATGTTTTCCTCACAGCCAATGTTCCAGTTTTTTTCCCCTATTGAAAAAACCAGAAAATCCCTTTACTTTTGGGTAAGAAGCACCTCCAGCTATCTTTAATGACAGCTGACTTCAGAATGTAACAGTATCTCATTCCATTTTTTTCAATATTTAGGAAAAAATTACCCGCCTTTGGCAGGGGATTTAGCTCGGCAGCACAAGCGCCTGCCTGGCAAATGTGAGGTCATGAGTTCAATCCCCAATACCCCGCCCCCCCAAATTACCCGCTCTTATTGAAGCTCAGCACAGTTCCTGGGAGTGCTGACTGATGAACTGATCACAGAGCCAGCAGCACTCCTAGAGACGTGGGCTCTGAGGGGACTTGGGGCACTTCACGTGGGCACCCCTGGCAACTCACAGTAATAACTGACTTCAGTCAGATGCTACAACTTGAGTCCAAGGTGCTGGGCTTTAGCCACACAAAGGCAGTTCTCTCTCCACCTCTCCCACTGTGAATTCCTACCAGGAGAACTAAAGATAGTTCTAAAATGTAATAGGAAACAATAGCCTCACTTACCTTTTTTAAGATGAACATTCTGATCAGTATAAACAGCACACCAGACATGAAACCAGACAACAGTGGAGATATAAACCAAGAAGCAACTGAATAATTAAAAAAAATCTGGTGAATGTTAAATTCATACATACCTGAGGTTCTACTCACAACTTACATAACAATAACAATGATACCATTGCTAGATATAACAGATATTCGCAGCACTGCTCACATCAGCTCAGAGCCGCCTCTCCAAGGCTGGCTCTGCCGGGAGGCAAGTCTAGGCCTCTCAGGTTGTCCTGCATTGGCCTGCCTCCTTCCATGCTTTCCCACCACCAGCCCAGAAGGCAGATTTACTGACTTCCCACAGAGCCTGTTGACCTCTGCAGAGACACAGCACCTGCTCAGACTGGGTGGCCAATCAGAAGCTGGGTCACTCCTGCCCCCAGATGAGACTGGAGCCTGGTACCAACACTGCAGGCACCGCACTTTGCTGAGAGAGTGCTCCACCCTCTATTTCATACCTGGCAGCTCCCTGCTGGGGCTGACACTGGGCCCCTGAGGGAGTTTTCACCAATCATCCAGCATGGAGCTCTACCCTCGGAATCCCATCAATTGACAGGGTCTCGAATGAGGTCTGGACATTGGTTTGTAAGTCGCACCCCAAAGGGACTTCTAAGGTACTGCTGGAGCTGAGAGCCAGTGCCCAGAGAGCCTGGGATGTCAGCTGATTTTCTTGATTGGTTGTGATCCTGCTAGGCAGGTTGGGGATGCAGTCTGACCTAGATGCACACCCGTGTTTACAGCACACCCGTGTTTACAGCAGCACAATGCATAACAGTTAAATCACGCAAGAGGCCTGCACGTCTACCAGCAGATGAATGGAAAACAAAGATGTGGTACTTGCACACAGTGGAGTGTTGCTCTGTCATAACCAAGGTTAAACTGGAGTCATTTGTTGGAAATGGTTCTGGTAAAAGAATGAACAATCCAGGGGACAGAGGTGGGGCAAAAGAGCATGGGTTGGTATGTACAAGCCTCTTGCTACAAGGAGAGCCAGGAAGCCCAAAGTTAGAACACTGGAACTGGGGATAAGCCTAAGTCTCAGGCCCTGCTGAGCAGCCCACACCCAGAAGGAACTCTAGAGAGCTTCTTCCCAGGCAGCTGCAGGGTAAACAGCCCTGGCCTCCTTTTAATACTTCCTCATGACCATGGCTATACAGACTCCTGATTCAAGGCTCTTGCCTTGGGCCTAGTCTTTAGACTGACTTCAATCAAATACATTTCTCTTCTGCCTGGGAAGAACAAATAGGTACTGATTTTCAAGGATGAATGATGATGTAAAATTTTAAGAGTAGTCTTAAAAAGGTAGAGTGCATTACCCATACCACAGAGGGCTTCTAGATCTTAACATACAAAGGAAGAAAACACATAAAAGTAACATTTTGTAAAACTTACTCTAGTAAAGGTAAATTTTCCTTCTTATAGGTAAAAGAAAATGGCAATTACCAATCTTGACAAGCTCCATCCACTGCACACCTTTGGTGCCAATTGCAACAAGTGAGAATCCTATAGTGGAACCAACAATGCAGTGAGTGCCTGAGATCGGCAGTCTCAGGAAGGACGCGATCAGCTGCCAAACAGCTGAACCTGCAGGATAAAAGATTAAAAATCAGACACGCAGAAGAGTTATAAGCTACCAAGGGGGAAAAATCCAAATTGTTATTCTCCACAACGACATCTCCCTGAGCTCAATTTTCCATGGGTTGTTTCTTTACAATGTGTAAAAGTTCTAACCAAAAAACACTTGACCCAGCTATTCCTCTTCTAGATGTCTTCCCAAAAGAGTTAAAGACATATTACAAAGGTCCATGCATAACCATGGCTATAGGATCACAACTCATAATAACTAAATCTTAGAAGCAGCCTGCAAGT
>PVJX010006341.1:0-27541 GCA_004027295.1 Dolichotis patagonum
TTTATTTCACTATAAAACTTGCAAATTAATACTTAAATGTTACAAATCCCCCCTGGCTTCACGCACTCTTGTCGCACAGTCCGAGTCCCCCTTGTCGCTGCGTACTGTGATGGAGGCCGACACCCCCGGAGGAGGCCCGGCCCGTCATAGGGCTCTGCCATCCCTGGAGACTGAATCGCCGGCGACTTGCGGCTCTTCTGCGACTTGAGGTCAAAATAACCGTGAAAACGCGTCTCGGGTGAGTCCAGGACATGGAGGCCACCCCAACAGCACAACTAGGGAAGCTCACAAAGGAGGGCTCCAAAGCCGCGACGGGGAGGTGTGCTCCCGGCACGAAGGGGCGTGTCGGGGGGTCAATGGCAGCATCTTCTCCTGAAACACATCTTTAAAAACTTAAACACAAAGTGTATTTTTATCACACTTTGTTACTATGCTAACTTTATAGCGGAGTAAGCTGAGAACTAAAGAAGTTAAATGGCTCCAGGCCGAACATGATTTAAACTGAGAGCGAGGCTCCTCGTCGGGCTCTGTCTGAGTCAGGGACACCTTGGCCGTCTGCGTGTTACGACTCTGGTTTCCAGGTCCCGCTTGGCCTCTTGTGGGTTCACCGAGTTATTTAACATGGCCGAGCTGAACTTTTCTCTTGAAAAATGGAGGTGTCACAAATGTGAACCTACAGCTTATAATCTCTCTTTATGTTTGTTCATTTTAAACAAGAATGATGCCTGAGGTCCACAACCTATCAGGTAAGTCTGTTGTTGCCTGCTGTGATGGACACTTGTAATCCCAGCATTTGAGAGGCTGAAGCAGGAGGATCACCCAAATTTGAGGCCAGCCTGAACTAGATAGTGGGACCCTGTCTCAATAAACCAAAAATATAACAGATAAATTTTTTAAGAGTCTACTGGGAAGCCCTCAGTGGTTTTACAGTTTCAGAAGAGAGGAGTCACCTAGCGTGACTGGCACTTGGCTCAGGCCTTTGCCCCGTGCCAGCGGGGACACCTCCGTGCTCTCCTGGAACAACTGGTAGAGACGCGACTGCTGAAGCGCTGAACCAACCCGCCCAGCGCTGCTCCCCAGCGTCCAGAGTCTGCCCAAGGACAGAGGAGCCCCCGGGACTTCAGCCCTCACCCCAGCAGCCATTCCCATTGTTTTTTATTACCCCTGTGCATAATAAGTCGAAATTTTTTTAAAAATCATGTTAGACATAATATCGCATTGAAAAGCTAGATGATACCGAAGAAGCATGTGGACTCTTTCTGGCCTTCGCTGCTGTGGGACAGGGCATGTTCTGCCCCTTCCCTTCCTTCTTGACCCCATTTTCTTAACAGCATAGTGCAGCTGCTTCGTTCTTTTTGACTGCTGCATAGTATTCCATATGTGCAGGAGCCACCGTTTACTTAAACACTGACCTACTCATGAGAACTTCTGTTGCTCCCATAGATCATAATGCTTCACAGAAAGTAGCAATTGGGCTTGTCAAAGGTACAGTGAGGTCAAAAACACAAAACTAATGGAAAAAGCAAAATGAGACACCAAATTAGATTAAGCAAATTTTTAAAAATAATAGAAAACAAATATTCCACTAGCATTGTGTGAGACCAGTGTTTTAAACAGGTCAAGCTGATGAAAAGCAGCTTCTAAGCGTTGTGGGGTCAGGTGGAGCAGCGGCTGAGGGCACCCGAGCTCGACAGAGTCTCAGCGAGGAGCTCGTAAACAGGCCCCATGTGCGTCTGCCTGGCAGGGGGCCGCCAGCGTGGGCCCCTTTTTGGCTACCTCCGTAGGCATGGAAAACAATCTGTGTAAACCACCCGGTCTTTAGTTTTTCCATGAATCCAGTCACAGTAGTAAACTTGAGATTGTAAAACATATGAAAGGGGAAAAAGAGACAGACTCACAATTACGGAGAGTTACCGGCACTCTAATTTCAGAGGATTTTCCGTGCCATAAAGCCGCCCTCAGTGCTTCGAGGAGCAACCAGGACGGCCTCTCCTCCCTTCCCTCCTTACTGCGCACCGGGAGATCACAGTAGCAGCTCCAGGGTGGCAGGCCTCGCCGCCGCAGTCCCTGGCCTCTGGGTTGCTTGTGTCTCTCCCTGGGTGACCTCCTTCCTCTGCAGTTTTGGCGATCGTGACAGTTTAGCTTCCCACAGATGATGGCTCTGCCCGCTCTGTGCTTCCAGATCCTTCTTTGGCTATGTGACCAGTCTGCTCAGGTGGCTCCAGGTGTCCGGATCGCAGGGATCTGTCTCCCTGCTCAGCCTTGTCGCCCTGTAAGCCGCTGGACTGGGAACCACACTTCCCTCGTCAGAACCGCACAACCCGATGCCCACAAATGCAAAGGCACGCGCTGGGTCTGAGCTTCCGTTCAGAGCGGTCTAACCCAGGTGCTAGATCCAGAGTTGTGAGTTCTCCTGTTTCCATGACTGTCTTCCTCTTTTCCTGTGATTTGTATGTTCCCAGTAACTAACAAATTTCTACTTTGCTTGACAGGACCGGTTTAGTGGTTTCTAAGGATTCTCCATGAAGCACGAGGTAAGTAACGATTCATAATCTACACTGCGTAGTCCAGAACCCAAACGCACTCAGCCATCTCGGTGTAGGAATTCCGCCCGTCTGAGAGGGGAGTGACTGGGTCTCTTATCCCCTGGGGCCGAAAGCTGAGTCTCACATGTGTAGGAAAGGAGGTGCACACCGAGGAGGGCGAGGACACAGAGACGGGGGTCACCAGCTGAGGCCCTGAGCACCTGCCCTGCGTGACACCCACCCCATCCTCTGTCAGTGCCTCTCACTCCTGCCTTGCGCACCCCATTCCTCAGCAAGCCTGCCTCAGTCTATGGTAGCTGTCCTGCCATCTCCTGCCCTCGCAAGCGCTCCTCGGCTTTGGGGCTCCCTCCCTGTGCACCCCTTCCTTTCTCTCTAGGCCGCAGCAGTAACTCATTTCTCTGCACCTGACATAGCAAAGGGGAGACCACAACAGACTGAGAAGTCAGAAGATCAGTTAGAGTAAGGGACAAAAACACAAAACAATGGGAACAGAAATGTGGGAATGCTGAGCCCCCATTTTACAGTCTGAGCTAAAGGCTCTGGGTTTTAGTCCTTTAATGCTTTTTTGTCAGCAGCCACTCATTTCGTGGCTGTTTTTCCATCCTACAGTCCCGCGATGTTACCCTAACCCTGTGCGTCCTGGGAGAGGAGCCGATGACTGCGTATCAGCATCTGGAAGGCCCCTTACCTAGCGAAACTTCTGTCTCCACCCGACCCTGCAGGCTCTTCACCAGGGCCTTACGGAGGATCAGAGGGAAATCAGTCTTCTATCTCTTCCTTTCTGAAAGATTGACGAGAGGGCACAGGAGACGGGGGTGCCTGTGCCTGCTTTACGGCAAGAGGCATAGTTGGTTTGGAAGAATCATTTTCTACTTTCTAATTTTGCTGCAACACTGTGCAAATGTCCCTTCGTTTTCCACTCTTTCCCTAACCACTAGCTAAATGAGAGTCATTCCCAAACTTCCTTTGCACATGTGTAAATTATGAGACCACAAGCAAAGGATCAAGGGTCACCGTCCTCCCAGGCACTGGGGGGACAAAGTGAGAAGACATTCACGGATCAGAGGTTGAAGAAGCTGCTTACACAATGTGAGCTAAAGTTTGTTTGCTGGGTGCTGGTAAGACTCTCAGGCTGCAGTGTCACGGATTAGCTCCCTCTGGGTTCCGGATGCCTGTTCGCACCCGTCTCCTACCCTTGCTCGCCTATTGATTGATCCCAGTTGAAGATTTGACCTTTGATCACGTCGGCCTCTCTCCTCTGTGGTACATAATGGCTTACATATGTCTGGAATATTTATGATGAAATCACCTGGTTCTTTTAAACTGTTTGAGAAGAAATGACTCATTTTCCCCTCTGATTAGAGCACACAGGATTACCTTTTGGTTTTGTTTTGTATCTAGCTGTTCTGCTATTGTGACAACTTGAATGGGGCACTGTGCACTGGGGCAGATGTGACAGCTATCTAAAATAACCAACGCTGATGAGGTAAGGGAAACAGAATTAAAAATAAACCCTTCCAGAGAGCACAGACTCTCCAAGGAAAGGAACACGAGGAGACACATCTAAAAGTTTGGAGAGAGGAAAACAGACTGAACATCTGGGCGATGTCAGCTGAGGAGGAAAATCATAGTCATTGGTTACAGAGACTTTTCTTGCCCCTTGCTTGTAAACAGCCAGAGAAGTCTACGGAAATTGAATAAATAGGAGGAATCATTGAATCCCGGGGCTAAATATCCCTGCTCAGGATAAAAGAAGAACTTAAGGAAGACATTCAGGAAACTCCTGAAAAACAAGCCCTAAGTTTCCAAAACTCCAAGTTTAGAACAGAACTCATAAATCAGCCCCAAGTACCTTTCTGAGCTCGTGGACTGCGACCCTCCTGCTTCAGTACCCCTGCTGCCTTTGTACCCCAGGGCTGCTCCCTTGCTTGTCCTCTGCCTCCTATGTCCCCTGTCCTCACTCCCGCACTTTTCTCAAAAGACAGTTTAAATGCCACTTTGTCACTGTAATTCTGAAGGTTTTCTCTTTATAACACGTATCACTCCTGACTTATGTGAGCGCTGTTTGTTCACTGCGTAGCTTTTCTTCCTGGAATGTCGGGTCTCTAAGGGCAGGAAATCCGTTTACTCATCCTTGAGTTCCAGAGCTTGAGAAAGTCCCTGGTCTGTGGCAGACACACACTGCTGTCTGCTGAATGAGGGAGGCGAAGCACAGAGGAAGGAGAAATGCAGACTGCTGGATGGACATGCGTGTGACCTCTGAGATCCCTGCCAAGCAAGGGGACTTCTGTCTCCAGCCTTCAGCTGTTGACCCTTCATGACCTTGGCTGCACAAAGTCTCCAAGCCACGGTCACACCATGTTGTGGGTGGTCCACAGACAAAGACCAACCGGCCAAGGGACAAAGGAAACCCACTTGGATCCAACATGGATGACTTTGATGAGTCATCTCAGCTCCAGAGCTTCCCTAGGGGCTGGAGCTGCTGGTCCTCATTATAAGGCCATTTCTCCCTTGGGTAACCCTGCATTTCCTCTCCCTGGGATGTGTCTCAAACTCCGAGTCTGCATCCCAGGAAACCTAAGACATGGAAAAATGAGAATCTCTCCTCTTTATAACTCACTGGCTTGTTTCACAAGACCATATCGTCACCCAAAAATAAATTCCTTCATTCCGTAGATATCATGATGCAAATTCAAACACCAGCGTGTTTGCTGAGTTCCATGAAACTTATATTCAGATAAGAAAGGGGAAAAATATAAAATAGGGAAACAAAAGAGGAAAACATGCCAGACAAGAAACCAAAGTTAACAGTGGTCAGCTCCTCTCAACCCGGTCCCCAGAGCCAAGGACTCCAAATGGAGTGGTGAGAGGACCGGGCAGAGGCCTGGGTAGAGAGCAGCCCAAATGCAGACTACGAGGGCGCTTGGGGGGACTAGGGCTATAAAAGGTGGCAGTTCACAGTTCCTGCCCTCAGCAAGCACATTTTCTACCCCAATCCCCAGTGGAATGTTACAAGCACATCTGTGTGTTTCATTACCTTCTTGGTCTGATTACTTACTAAGAAATACCAACTGATACATTCATTAAGCACTAGGTAACTGGTCCTTTCTCTAAACAATTTTGTGTGCTAATAAAAGTCCTATGAGGCATTATTATTATTATTATTATTATTGTCTAATTGTTAACAAAACCAAAGTGTAGGGCAATTCCCCAAAACAAGCAGGAGAGGCAGAAGTTAAACTCTGACAGTCTGATCTAACATACTTGACTTTGCTGTTCTATTGAATTTTTCCTTATGCCGTGCATAGATATTCTTTCCCATCCAGCTGTCAGAACATTTACCTACTTTAAGAAAAGATAATAAATATTTCTCTATGTCAATATTTGGTTCAACTATTTAGCCAAATCCAAAGAAATATATTCCTTATTAAAATAATAATTTAATGGCAACTCAGTGTCTTTTACACATCGCTTTTATTAGTTATCTCAGGAAACTTGAAGGAATCAGTTCTTTTTGAAGCTACAGTGAAGATTTTCCCAGGCTTTTATCCAACACCAAAACTTGCAAGGAAGCAGAAAACTAACCAGTACTGCTTGAGATCAAACTGAAACACAAGAGAATATAAAATGAATCACATTTGTGTGTTTAAAATTTAAAACACACAACAAGCAGTGAAGGATTCTACATAAATGTTCCCTGAATCCACAGGGAGTCAAGCATTGGTGCGACCTGGTTCATGGCTCTGATAGCTGACTGACTGGTGTGTTTTCTCACTGGATGAGACACAGCACCATTGGCACCTTGCTGAGAGTTCTGTGGCACCCCATCTTCACACCTTCGCTCATGGAGTCACATGACAACATTCAAGTTTTAATCTCATTGAAGACGTTTGTGCTCCTTCCCCTATGTTTGCATAAATCCCATTGCCTGAAGAAAGACTTAAGCTGTGCCTGCATGTATCTGGTAGTTAACAAATAAAGGTTTAAAAAGCTGAGTAACAAAGCCAGCAAATGGTGTTCCTTCGATGCTGAGTATTTTTGTTGACTGCACAGAAATTTATCAAGTGCTTATTACTCCAGAAATACTGGAAGTGATGTTTAGAGAGGTAGCATTCATTTCCTGGGGTCACACAAGTATTAAATTATAGACATTTCAAATCCAGTATGCTTTAAATTCCAAATCTCATAACTTTTGTCTTAACTCTTGGAAAAGCTCAAGTCACATGTGTATACTCATGAACAGTTGTTACGTTTTCAACTATTATTCAATCTCATGGCTTAGTGGCGCGATCTTCTGTTGAGAACAGATCCTGCAGAGGTCTACCTGGTTTTGATAATCTATCCCCATGCCTCTGGAAGTTTGCCTTCGTATCACTACGTGACTGGAATTTTACCTTCAAGGACGCGGTAGGTCTTTAGAAGTCACGCCTTTCTGAGTTCCATTTCATGACTTAGTAATTGGCTTAGCTGCCGATGCGCTTGTTTCTGTTTGTGCTGCTCAGGCCATCTCTTAACAGGAAATGTGTCCTTGACCTACTGTTCTTCAAGAAAGGTGTTCTAGCCACCTGGTTTTAAACAGTTTTATAGAGATGTAGTGCAGGGGCCGCATAATTCACTTATTTAAGGTGCACAGTCTACTGGCTTCTGCTGTTTTCACACAGCAGAGAATCACCCAGCAGCACAGTCAGCTGGGGAGCACTCAATACCCCTTCCAGCCACTCTGTGCTCCTCGCCTGAGCTCCCCAACTTTCCATCCTCCTGGGCTGAGGCAGCCATGAATCTGCTTCCGGTCTCCACAGATTTGCCTCTTTCGGATTTGCCGCACAAATGGAGCAATAGATAGGAGGCCCATGAATTGCTTCTTTCACTGAGTGCAGTATTTTCAGGGTTCATCCATTTGTTACATATGTTGGTTCTTTGTTTTTAGTCTGAATAATATTCTGTATGATAACAGCACATTTTATTTATCCAGCCATTAGTTGATGGATATTTGGATTGCGTTGGCTTCTGTGTAAGTTGTGGTGTAAAAAGTGGCTTTGTTTCTGTCAGCCATCTTCCTGCATGTGGCAGTAAGGAATCACAGGGGACCTTCCTGTTGAACCACTCAAAAAACTTCTCTACTTCTCCTCAGAGCATCTGCATGGCTGGATATTTCCATCCTCAGTGCAGGGTGGTTCTGGTTTCACTCATGCTGTTCAACTCGGATTATCTTTTTTATTTCAATGAAGTCACTGATGGTGAAGTGACATATTACTGTGGCATTGATTGGTGTTTCTTTTTCTTCACATAACTTTCTAAAAGTAGTAAAAGTACTTATTGAAGAAATACAAAATATCTACAAAAGACATGCAGCAAGTAACCACAGGAGCCCAAAGCAGGAGAAAACCAAATGATGGAAAACATACATGCGTCTAATTTCACCTTCTAAAACTCAGAATATGAAACACTGTGAAGTAGTTAACCTATGAAGTAAGTAACAAGCTCAAGCCAAAGGAAAAATATTCTACGTGATAAACTATGATAAGGCTGCCAATTCTCTGAATAAATGCGTGCTAATCATTTCTTAGTTTATATAAAACACAATCAGAAAGAACACAAGAGACTATCAAATTATAAGTTGTTCAAAGCGAAGTTTGGGTCATTCATCGCTAAAGAACTTGGTCAGTGTCCTGCACGTCCATATTTCTAGCAAAGCAAGGATATTACTTGATGGTCCATTCATTCTTCCTATGTCTTCCAAGTGTACAGAAGACAGTGTACATGTAATTACTTATACTCAGTGTAAGGTGGAGTAATTGCAAAGCTGATGGTCTGTTTTCCAGGCAGCATTTGAAGGAAAAAGGAAGAAATAATCATCGCAGAATGGCCTGTCATGATGGGCAGCCCACACCGATAAGCCCTGGACCCGACGGCAGTCCTGTTTCCCTTCCGAAGGCCCTGGAGCCTCGAGAGACTGTCCCTGCCCCCTGACTGCTGTGCTGTCCTGGTTTACACCCACTGTCCTGGTGCCCTTATTAATAATTTTCCTTTCCATATTATCACATATTCACCCTATTTATAAAAGACTTCCCCTTGGACCGGAAATAGGCGATGGTGGAGCTCGAGGGGAGGGAGAATATCAGGAACTGGGCCATCTTCAAGCCCGACCTCTGCGTTAGATGGGAAAGCGAAGGGACGGGGAGGCTGGTGCTGCACCCCAAAGTGTAGCTAATGGACTCTCCCCACATGGGCTTTCTTGTCTGCCCCGATTTCTCTCTCTCCCAGGTGTGTGGGAAATAGGGGCGGCCACTAAGGGATGGCAGGGGGTGGCACATGGAGCACTGAGGGCCCCAGTGGGCCAGGGGACGCTCGCCTGCCTTGGCTGCCTTCCAGGCTCTGCAGAGGTGTTGAACAGGGGTGTCATCTGCGTTGTCCAGAGAGACCGGCTCGGCCGTGGCAGCCCTGCTGTGGTGAGTGACACAGGGCTGGGTGGCCAAGGCAAGAGCTGACTGAGTGCTTTCTCCCTCGGGACACTTGGGAAAGGTGACTGACACGATGAGCTATCAAGGGAGGCTGTGTGCTTTTCTTTTTCCAAATCATTGTGGATTAAGGCTTATTTTTTTAAACTCATGGTTAGCGGTAGGTTCTTGGGTATAATTTTTAATAACTTTCTAAACTTGCTAAGCTGTGGTAGCTGAGAGATGTGAATCAAGTACAGAATTTACTTTTCAGAATGTGACTGCTGCTTAGCTGATTGGACAGTGCCTACTCTATGTGACACATGGAGTCACTGATAGATGATAGAAGGTGACAGTGGTGCATATTGGAACTTCACTTTGAATTTCCTTCACGAGTGGCGTTTGCTAATCTGACGCATGACCCTGGGTGATTATGAGAGTGTCTAGTGAGGCTACTTCACAAAGGGGAAAGAAGTGTGTCTAGGATCCCACCTCCCATGCTCAGAGAACGCTCACACATGGAAAGCCGAACCTCGCTTCTCCATAGATGTGACTTTGCATTCGCTTTTTAGGAGGAATCAGAATGAAAAGGGGAAATGTGACTTTACCTCCAAGTCAATATAATTTTAACACCTTAAGCAAGTGTGACCTGTAGAAAGGAAATGAACCAGAGGTATTATTACTCTTTCCAGGATGAAACAAACACATTCTTCAAAAAGAATTTCACTGAGGGACCAGGATTTTAAAACATTTACTATGTTCTCATTCATTATTAAAAATAAACCTAAACTTTAATGAGGGGGGAAACTTCTCTATGCTGAGGAGCCACGAGCTGAATTTAAAAGTGACTTCTATAGAGCACTGCGCGGTTAAACTGAGCTGGTCTTTCCCCTCTGCCGGGCATTTTATATTTGAAAATTCCCTTACACTCCACTGGTGCTTAAAATCAAAGCCGGTTCTCTAACAGCCTGGGCATTGCACCTTCTCCTGGTGAACATTCATTTCTTGTTAGTTACATTGCCTCTCTAAATGTGTGCATGCTTTTGTGTCTGTTTCTTCTTTTTTATTCATATGAAGAGTAGAAGAGTGCGTCACCACAGAGCACACACCCTCTTTCCCTTAACTCAGCGATGGACTGGTTGATTGAGGTGGGAAGGCTTGAACCCAGGCCTCCGGGAATGCCTAACAGGCTACCGCCTACCCTCAGCTCTCAGGTGAGCTCTGGCCCCGTTTCCTTCAGACTGAGAACTGATCAAATCCAAAGTCGATTTATTAACTGCAGAGTTTCACGCAGCCATTCGTGACCCGCCCAGGGACACTGGAAATCCCCAAGCAAGCCCTTTCAGGTGGCTCTGTCGGGTCGAAGGAGTTCACCATGGCGGGGGGCGAAGCAGAGGGCAGGAAGGCCAGCGCTCTGCAGCCCCTCCGCCTGTGTCCCCTGTGGATGGACACGAGCCAGTGTGGGATCTGAGACCTCTGCGGTAACGCGGTGCAGGACACGAGCCGTAAAGGCCACAGCACAGACGTCCCCGGCAGAAAGATTCTTCCGGACAGGAGCCCAGGGCGCCAGGCTTTCCACGGCTTCCGATTAACCGGTGGGGAAGCGATCCTCAGGTCAGAGCCCGGAACCGCAGGTCCTGGTGTGTCCTGGTGGAACCGACCCGAGCCCCGGCCCACCCGTGCGGGGGACAGGAGTCTGCGCGGGGTCCAAGGCTGCGTGGCCGGGGTTCGCTGGATCATTGCGGGCAGCGCCTCTGAGCCCCGCCTGGCCCTGAGCCTGGGCCGGTGTGAGACCTCACGCTCGTCCCAGGGGGTCCCCGCCTGTGGCTGCGAACCGCACCCCGCTCCCGCGCCTCGTGCACCCTGCAGGCAGCAGCGGACCGGGACACAGCACACCCCACCCCGCACCCCGGGCTCCTCCCGCGGGCTCTTGGCTCTGGCGGGGTCGCTGCAGTGGGTGAAAGGCGCTGGGGGCCCGGGGGCCCGAGCACCCCACTTTCCGGAACCCTGTGCGCGCACAGTCCTAAGTTTGGTCAAACCCGGGTTCTCGGTGTGCTCAGGTCCTTCTAAGTTTGCAAGGCCAGCGACGCGCTAGAGCTGAAGGGTTGTGCCTGGCGGACTCTGCAGCGCAGCCCGTGCGGCCCGGCTCACCCGAAGGAGTTTCTAGCTCGGGGTGTGTTCCGTGTGATGCCGCCTGAGCCGAGAGACGACACTCACAATAGCCCACTGCGATGTCAGCCCGGCGGTTTCCACCTCCAGTGAGAGGACAGATACCCTTCGCCCCGGATTCCCCTCCGAGAACAGTCCCCAGGCCCCTCACAGAACGCGGCGATGCCTGAAATGCTGTCGTGATGCGACTGTGAGCCGATTTTGGGTTTGCAGGCTGTATCCAGGCGCTGAGAGGACGCAGTTTATGACTTGCAAGTCCATTGCACCCGTGACGCTGTTGCGGGAACAGGTCTCCAGCAATCACGAACAGCTGCGACCCTCTGCTGTTACACACAAGGAACAAAACGGCCTTGACTTCTTATTTCTTTTCTCATTCTTGTCTCCAAAGCTGGCACGAGAGAGTCCCTCTGCTCCAGCCTTCCTACCGGCTGCGTGCCAACCGGCTTGGCTGTATCGATTTCATGCTTTTTTCATTAATTGTCTCCATCAGACTTGTCCCCCGTGGTTGGCCAACTTTGAAAATTGATTTCCATCTCCAAAGTGTTAAACTGTCTTCCATTCCCAGGGTGTAGTTCACAATGGTACTCACTGAAAAATACTGTGTCAAAATTTGAAGCAAACTGATCCACCTTTTTGAATCTCAATCTCTGCGTCTGTTGAAAAACAAGGAAATTCAAACATGGTATCTACAGGCCCTGCGGCTCTGAGCAGCCTCACAGGGTGTGAAGTGGGCTGCGCACCCTAACGTGGCAGCAGTGTTTATCCATCTGATGAGCATTTTCCACTTTCGGAGCTCCCGCGGTGGAAGGCAGTCAGCAGGTGGCACTGTTTCTTATGGTATTGGCTAAGGCATCCGGTGCCAGTCAGCTCACCTGATGCGGGCAGAGGAGGGGCGCTCTGTTCTCCTGAAACAGAACACTCAGATTTCTCAGAGGTTAGTGTGACCTGGAGCAAAACTCAGTTCCTCTGCCTGCCTCTTTAAAAGGAAAATTCTGTTTCAGATACACAGAGAGGTGGGTATTTTTAACACACTTCATTTACCCCTTTCCAGTTTGAAACTCAAGAAATCTTCTGTGCTTTCTCCATCTTTCCTTCCTGTCCCCGTGTTTGGTCCTGAGTGAAATTCAGGCCAATTCTTCCCATCCCCTTCCTGTAGCACCCTGAGTGTCTCTAGGGAGCCCTGTTATTTACACGAGCAGGGTTTTTTTTTTTTTTTTTTTTTTTTGCCCCCTTGGCAACTTTAGTATGAGACATATTCAAATTCGTGGGAAATGACTATCTTGAGTTACAGCATGCTCTGCATATCACTGTCTATACCTGTATTTATTTATTAATCAGTATACACACTTGTGTGTGGTATGCAGCAGAAAACCAGGCAATTTTCATTAGCCATGAGTAAATCCATTCCTTTTGAGGAACTGGAAGAGCAAAATCGATGAAGCATAATTTATAACTATTAGGTATAGGGTGTTGCTTTTAATTATTGTCTTTTTATGTCTTTCTTTTCATATATTTTTATTCATGAATTTAAAGCAGCATCAAATAGTTTCAACATCAGAAACATAAATAGCCTGTGTGATATCATTGTCTTTTTAAAATGTTCTGACAGATAGTAGTTCAATAAACCTTTTAGAATTTTGTCTCTCTCTATTTTCAGCCTCTTAGAGACATGGAATATATTTTATGTGCCAAGGATCCAAAGAATCTTATATGGAATTGCTTAATAAAGATATAAAGAGTGCTTAATAAATATTGGTTGGATTAATTAATTAATAATTTATCTAAGTTAATCCAGTTATTCAGGAGAACTATCTGCTACTTTCCAAATATAGTGCTAATAACTCTCATTTGGGACAAACTCATACATCTTTTTAAATCTCAATCTCTGCATCTCTTGAAAACAAGGAAATTCAAACAGATTTCAACATCTGGTTCCCCTGTGATATCTGCTTGTTACATTGCATGTTATGTCAGTAATTTTCTTCGTGTTATTAACAAAAAGTGAACAAGAAGGTAAAGAAAAGCATAATTAATTCTATATATAGAACTGTGCTTAAATTAGTTAATTTTTCTTAACATTTTATTATTATGAAGCTATCTATGACATCATATTATTCTATAACACAAAATATTATTGGTCTTTTTCTTTCTATGCCCTTACAATTATAACCTTACTCATTTTAAATTATTTGGAAAACATTGAAGATGTAATTTCTGGATGGTTTCATTTCATTTGAGGAGTTTATACTGTTCATACTTTTTACTGTTTTGAAAATATTTCTTAGACTGTACTAATAGCCATTAACTATGGAAAGGTGTGTGTGCACTGTCATTTTATTCTATACAGTTCCTGGGGTTATGTCACAAAGAACCCTAGATAGGAAAAATAACATATTTAATAAGTAGATACTGTTGTGAGTTCAATCCTCAGTACAAAAAAAAAGTAGATACTAAGTGAAGAAATCACATGATATTCTGTAATATCACTGGTATCCTAGAGATGTCTCAGACAGAGGAATAGTATCTAGAATATATAAAGAACTCAAAAAAATCAGAGTCTTCAAATTTAAAGATCCAATTAAAAAATGAGCAGCTGAAATGAATACTTTTTAGATGAATAAGTAGAAATGGCAAACAAATATATGAAAAAATGTTCAATATCACTGGTCATTTGAGAGATGGAAATTAAAACAACACTGAGATCTCATCTCACTCCAGAAGAATGGCGATAAACAAGAATTCAATCACTAACAAATGCTGGAGGAACTGTGGGGAAAGGAACCCTTCACTGTTGGTGGGAGTGTAGACCGGTGCCACCACTGTGGAAAGCAGCTCGGAGATTCCTGAAAAATCTAAAACTAGAGGTTCCATCTGACCCAGTTATTCCCTCCTGGGTATCTTCCCAAAAGAATTGAAAATGTGCACACTAGGTTTATAGCAGCATTGTCTGTGACAGCTAAATCTTGGAAACAGCCAAAATGGCTAATGAATGGGTGAAGATGTGGGGTTTACACAATGGAGCCCTACTCAGCCTTAAAGAAGGCTAAACTTGTGACTTTTCTAGATAAATGGATGAACCCTGAGACCACATGCTTAAGTGAAATAAATAAAAACTGGTGCACATGTGCAAATATCACATGCTTGCCCTGTTGTGAGAAATTGAATGTGCAATAGATATTGTGAAATAGGAAAAAATGTTCGAATGGAGAAAGGAACCAGGGCCAGGGGAGGGGGAAAGGAAGGACAGGAAAAGAAAAACAAATGAGAGAAGGATAAAATGGAACCAAAGATTGGTAAATAAGGAGGGGAAGAAAGGTTGAAAGGAATGGAAGAGATTGGGGGAGGCGGGGACCAGAGACGATCTGCTGACTGTGAGCGCACGGAAAGTGGTGAGCATGCGCGTGGTGTGCAGGAGATCAGGAGGGGCCCTCATCCCCGGTGAGATAGACAGCACCAACCCCGTGACTGTGCTAGGGGCGTGAGGACACGGGGAGCCTCGCCCCGGCGCTTTGCTGGGGAGTGCTGAGAACAGTGCAGCCTCTCCAGAAAGCAGGTCAATAACTTCTTACAGACTAAACACACACGTACCGTGCAACCCAGCCCTGAAAGCCATACACCCCATTCCAAGGAAAGGGAGTGGAGTGCCCCACCCCCCGTGCTAGGGTGAACCTGGGGCACCGAGCCGCGTGGAAACGCTCCACCTCTAAGGACATTCTTGGACCGACAAAATTACAGAGATGGAGAACAAATTGGCAGTGGCCAGAGGTGGCGGGTGCTGTGTGTGGCTGTGAAGGGCGTGGAGGTGCTGGCGACAGGAGATTACATGACATGAGTTGGGCAGACGGAGACAAACCCCATCTATTCACACTTCCACATGGACACAAAAATAACCTCAAAGAAGAAGAAAAATAGTAGTGGTTACCAGAGCCTGAGAGGGTGGCGGGAAGGAGGGCCAGAGACAGGATGTGAGAGCCCAGGAGTGCAGTTGGATAGGAAGAAAAACTTCGGTTGACAAGAACTCGTTTGCTATTTGAAAATAGCCAGGAGAGAGGATTCTGAGAGTTCCCAGCAGAGAAATAATGTAAGCCTGAAGCGATGGATATGCCAGCTACTCAATCTGATCAGTACCGATTGCATGCATAATTGAAATACCACACTTTGGCCCATAAATATAGACTGTTACCACGCATCAGTGAAATGTGTATTTAGACACAAATGCATAACACAAAAACGAGGAAAAAAACATTTTAGTGGCAATGACACAGTTTCGTATCTTGATCATGATGGTCATTACATAAATCTACACAGGCGCTAATGTGTCATAGAATTGCTCCAACATTGTACCAATGACAATTTTTCTGGTTTTGATCATGTCCTACAGTTGTGGAAGGTGTAACTACCAGGGAAAACTAAGCCAACGAAGCTCTTCTATGTGACCTTTGCATCTGGCTCTAAAATAATCATCTTCTTTTGAATTCAAAAGCAGGCAATGCAATATTTTTCTTTTCTTTCCTCATAGCAATTTTTCCTTATTTTATACATTATAATTATTTTCATTGGGTGAGTGTTTTTTCAACACATGATAGACTGAGCTTTTTGAGCCACCTTTGACTCAGTAAATGTAAAGTACATAGGAGGAAAATTGTGATTTATTTATGCGGCAGCCAGGGCAGTTAATAGAGAGTCCATCGAAGCTCACTGGGAAAGAGGCGTGCTGGGGTAAAAGAGCATTTGTGTTTAAGACAAAAGTTCGGAGGATAGTGCTTACTGCAGGTGCAATGAGGGCTGCTGGGATCCAGACTCTGCTAAGTTAGAACTTCCTCATTTCTTATTGTATACTTAAGAGTGGACACGAAAGCACTGCTGGGGTAAATCCTCGATTGGTTTCTCACTCACGTGATGAAATGCTTTGCATTTTCATGTGGTGCACAGATGTGCTCAGAAGGAACCTGACTTGACATTCGGGACATCTAGCCATGAATTATCCCGACCCCTCCATGTGATGCAGAGGATATGAATCTTAACAATCGCGTCTACAGAGAAAGGATTCTTGAGATCACTATTGGGAACTGTTTCTGAAAAAGCCTGCCATGGCTCATAGATACACAGCTTGGGTCATGGGTTGGAAGCAGGATTTCAGTGACTCTTTACTTCAGTGTCTGCGTATCCCCCTTGCCGTGACTGATCTAGAGTGTGGTTTTGGTCTGGATACAAAGCAATGACTTGGAAACCCCAGAACGGCGGCCGGTGAAGTCAGCCAGGCCGTGTCCCATCTCTGAATTCAAAACTCGGCCCCCAAACAGCCCAGATGAACTTCCTCTCTTTCCCAAGGGAGGAAAAGCCAGGTGCGTGTCATTTCCAGTTACCTGCCCGAATTGTCTTCAGAGTTGCCCTGGTCTTTTCAGGTCTGTTAATAGACTGTAAAATGAAATTACAGTTTCTCAGGATCCCCATACTGGGTGGAAAATGAAATTGGTGAGTGAGTCAGAAATTGGCTAAAATATACTATCATTTTTAGTGCAGTATTTTTGCAGTAAGGGATGAGCACTTCGGGGATTATGTTACAGACAAACTGACACAAGAAGCTGTTGAAATTCTCTATAGACACAGAGATACATAAACATGCATGCATGCACACAGTTGTGAATCTGCACAGAAACACATACACACATATGTTGGCATACATGCAAGCTCACTAGGACAGGCATTTGATTAGTGAATACCCAAAACTCAAGTTCAAATTCATTACAAAATGGAACTATTGGTAATGAATGATTGCAGGGTCCATTGCAATGGCTCATGTTACAAAAAAAGATAGTTTTTGAACATTGTTAAGTGAAATATGCTCATAAGAAGAAACTCTGAGGAATAGCAAGAAGATAACTTAGGACACGTTGGCGTAAACTGTTATGAAAATTGTTTTCCTGAGACTTGAAGTTGCTTGGCAGTTATGGAAATCATGCTGGGCTTGGAGCAGGAGGAAAAGAAAGTGTGGGTGCTCCTGCTCCAGAGGCTCAGATCTGCTGAGGACCGCGCCCTCCTTTTCTCCTTTCCTCCCTTCATTTCTCCCTCCTTCCTTCCTCTTTCTCTATTCTTTCCCCTGCTTTGTGGGCTATTTTGGTTAACACTTGCAGTGTGTTCAGTCTCAATGATTTTTGGTCTCGGTTTATTTTGTTTGTCCTAAATAAAAGTTCTTCACACGTACAAACAGCCAGCAAAGCTGTGCACCCTGTTCAGTTATGTTCAGTCTGATATCTCTTAGCAATTTCTCCCGGAAGATTAAGGAAGAAATGTCTAGCTACAGGCAAAGCAAACTCTGCTTCTGAAACGATTTGCTGCCCTCTGCACTGCCATCATGATAAGGATTTGTGTTATCTGAAGTACTATTCTATCTGAACTCATAAAAGTAAAGGAATTTTAATGTGAGACCAAATAAAAACCAATGATAAATCAACATTGCCAGCATATCTCTAATAAATATTTGATAAAAGGCTAGCAAATTCAGGGTCCTTGAAACTTTAATGAAAGAAGATTTATGAGCAAAGGAAACCAAAAGTAGGACATGTCTGTGGGCGCTGTTCTGTTTCATTTCATCTGGTTTCTCGCACACAGCTTTTTATAAGAATGCGGGTGTAAGACCATCGTGATGCTTTCCTTCTACACGAAACTTCTTGTCTTGAAAAATATCTTGAATCTACATGAATCTGTGTACTTCTCTGAGTGCACGCATAGCGTGTTTTTCCCTCAGGAATGCAGTGAGGTTGCTGTTTCCAAACGCTCTTAAATTCTGAAATATAAGAACTATTCTTCCCAGCATTGGAACCCAAAAGCCACCTATACACAATGTGGTGAACAGAATGTGTAAGATCTCTCATGACAAATCTGAAATATGTTTTTCTCAACTACAGGAAGCCTACTGGGAGAAGATTCCAAGCAATTTGGCAACTTAAAGCAAAATGTATGCTTTGATGTTGTACTACTCCTCCAAGGAGTAAGTCATACCATATTGCAGAAGAGTGGGGTTGAGTGTCGCGCTTATAATTACACCCCCAAAAGTTATGCCATGGCTACCATGCAAGAATGTGCCCTAAAAAAGAAGTCATCACAAGGCTGGGTAGCATTTGCATGCTTGTGCAGCTGGCCACACATCGTACCTCCTGACTTCTTCCTTCCCCTAATTTAGACCATGCGCTTTCCTAATTCACTTTTGGCTTAGTATTTTATTACTTAATAATAATTCAGTAAATTTACTTAGAACAAGAAATCCATCTAATGACTCAGGGCTGAGGGATGCTTGCAAAGTAAAATAAGTGTGCATTTCGTGCCATCTGAGGATTTCCAGAGTCCCTCAGCCCGGTCCCCACTAATGCCAGGAGCTTTGAAATAAAGCAGAAGGCAGAAGCTCTGTGGTGTGCGATCCCTTCCAAAGCAGGAGGAGGTTCACAGCCATTGGATGCGAGCAACGAACACGCAGTTGCCGTTTTTTTCCTGTAACCAAAATTCTGATGGACCCCAAACAGAATTGAGCACATTTTAATATAAAACAGAGTGGAAATCAGAGATGAAAGCCTTTCAGTTGTATACTATTTCTAGTTGGGGATTTTAGTTTGTAGAGGAATGTTGATTTTTAAAAGCATGGGAAGAAATGTCAGAATCGTCCTGAGGAGGTTTTGGTAGGAGACCTCAGTCCTCCCAGAGTGCATCAGTTCTCGACATCTGCAGAGTTTTACTACTTAGCAGATCTGAAGTTGGAAAGATGGGTCTTACCTCCGTGGTCTCTGGGCATTTTGTCCTAATTTAATTGGCAGTGATTTTTTTCCTGCCTAACAACAGAAAGCATTTTGATGAACTATTGCAGTTGTTGACATGACAGAGGGAATCTAACTGTTTAGTCACTGACATTCACGTTTTAGCAGCCCTTTTTACTTTTCCCCCGCGTCTCACCCGGTTCCACCCATGATGACTTATCTACAGGGTGTGACTTTTCTGCCTGTAACATAAACCATGAATCAAGTAGTTGGCAAAGTACTGCCGGACTGGAGTTCGCCTCGGTCTATTTCCCATGCTTCCACAGGAAACTTGCACAGGGCAAGGTGTTCGTCCACTTCCTCCAGTGAATACAAACAGAGTGTGGCCACACAAATCTGGATGGGTTGGCGAGCACGACTACAGAGGAGGCTCTCGCCGGGGTCAGTGGGGGGAGATTAGGAAGCTGCTGGGGGAGGTTCTGCGGTCTTCCGGATGCACCTTCACACGGCCCAGACGCTGGAGACAGGGGTGGGCTCGGCCAAGCTGGCAGACGTCCCTCACTAGGTGAAAGGAGAAAACATCAAACAGCTGAGCGTGTTCCTGTGCCCTTTGCTGTCTCACGCAGAGCTCCGCGTGAGGACCACAGCCAACGTGTGACGCTCGAGTTGTAAACCTTGATACTGCCTGCGCCCTGTGCCCAGCGCCTTGTGCCCAGCGCCCTGCGCCCTGCGCCCTGCGCCTGCGCACTCATCACATCCAGTGGATCCTCCAAACCCACGGATTCCGACTCAGAAGCACCTCTGCCGCCTGCCCACTTGTCCTCGTCGCCCTGACTCAGCTGCGACACCAGCCACCCGCGCGCCACCGAGCCCCACCACGGCTCCGGCCTGGTCTTGCCCGCTCTTGCTCACCGTGATGAGGGGAGCAGGAAGTTTTCAAACTCTGAAATACATGCAAAGGAGCGTCTGGTGTAAGACCCACAGTCACCTGATATGCTGCGGTGGGCAGAATTCTATGAAACTCCCTTGTGTGCCTGTGGTTTTACACAATTTGATGATTATCTCCTTTAGAAAAGTGTCCATTTGTCTTTTCCCCTTAGAGCAGCATTTCCGAGATTTATGTGTTATGATGCATACGAAAATTATTCAAGTGGTGGATGAGCACAGCCTGGAGGGGAGTCTTGAGTCTATATGGATTCTGGTTTATAAAAAGTGCTGTCTTTTATTTATGTTGTATTATTCCAGTAAGAGAAATAAAATGCGAAGTGTCAGGAAAGAAACTACAATTTTATTTCTGTGAAACTTTAAAACAAGACCTTTTCAAAATGTTTTTCTAGTAGAAAATTTTAGTTTGCAAGAGTGAATGATTTTTTTATATATGTTTGAAGCGACTTCACTAAATTTCTCACCGAGACATTTAACGATGACTTCTCTGAAACTATGACGGACATCAGTCTTGAAGAAGCTTTCAGCTCCCTACCTGGTGGTGCAAACTGCAGAGGTATCACAGTCACCCTTTACCCACTGAGGGAAACTCCTTTCACAGCATGAACAGAGTTTGGATAAATCTTTAATGAGTGACACCCTTAAATCTATCCGCTCTTTCTCTCCTTTCACTGACCGCCAGCCTCTCAAAATTTATAAAGGTAATCCAACAGGTTGATAATGTCATCATATTTTTCACACAAAATGATGAAAATGTTTTTAAAGTGCTGGACTGGTGTCACTCTAACAGTCTGTTCTACTTAGGACCCAGGGATCTCAGAGAAACTGAACCAACAGTACACGTGTGCATGTGTGTGCATGTGTGTATGTATGTGTATCGCAAGAGAAAGAGCCACTTGAAGGAATTCCAGATGACTGTAGGGTTTTGTGAGATCCAAACCTGAGGCACAAGTTAGACGCTCAGTGCAGAGGAGCAGCCCCAGTCCAGGCAAAGCCGGCTGCAGAACCGCGAAGAGCTGATCCCAGCAGAGCTCAAAGACAGAGCACAGGAGAACCCCTTGTGCTTGAGGCAGATCAGCCCTTAGTCACGGTCCTGCTGGTTGTTGTCAGCTGCCTGTGCGGTTCAGCCTCATTCAGTTTATTTTGGGTGAAGTCCACTGATCTAAATTTGAATAGCATCAAAATCGCCATTGAGTCCATCATAGAAACAACCAGAATAACATTGGACTGAACATCTGAGTATTAATTCCCAAGCAAGCTGACACATCAAATCGATCATCACAGTCTTAGTGGTTCTTGGGGTCACACACACTGGCATCCCGCGTGCTGGGAGATACGTTTTTCAATCGAATTGTGTGGAGAGCAAGACTCCACACGGGCTTCAGAAGCGTGAACAAGACCACAGTGAACAGCGCTGAGCACGGCAGCTGACACCCAGGGAATGCCCCACAAGCAGAAGCTCTGTTTGGTTTATAGTGGTTTCTGTTGTGTTTGTAATGATCTTGTTATTATCTTTGCACAGGAGCTGGGATGGACCCCAGACCTCACCTCTGCAGCTTGCTGCCGGGAAGCTTGAGTTAAGCTAGGGCAGGGCCTGGCCACCTGAGGGGAAAAGCAAGCAAAGAGAATGGAGAAAATCCCTGCTGGAAAAAGGAGACAGTCTCCCTAAGTTCCTCACAGGAGCCTCTGACTACCAAGAAAGTAACAGAGACACTTTGCTAAGTGTCACAGAAGCCCAGCGGTAGCATCTCTGTGTGTCCCAAGAGGAAAATCTTGGGCCCCTCCTGTAGGTTGCCTTATTCAACTCTAAGTCTGCAGGAGGAAAGCAGGCCTGTATTAGTGAATTCCCTCCTAAAAGATGAATGCAAATTCAGCACCCTCTGGAACTGGAATCCCACCCCGGCTCAGGCCGCTGCCAACCAGGAAGCCAGCAGCAGCGCCAAGTGACTCTGTCTCCTCTGAGCTTTCCTGCTATTGGTTGCTATTCCCATGTTTATTTTTCACAGATGCTGAGCATATTTGAATGTAAGATGGGCCACATTCTGTTCCAGTCTGACAGCGGTTCCTGCAGTTGTCGCTCCTGCTGCTGAAATCGCATTTCTGATCACATCAGCCTTTGGGCAGGCTCCTTCTGGCCACAGATGTGAGCATTTCATGTTCCTATCTGTGAGATGTAACAATCTGTTCTCTTCAAAACCACCATCAAAATAAAATCCAGCTTTTCTCTTCCTGGATGACACAGCCCTGCTCTAATAGGACTCTGTTCCAGTCCATATGAAGGCAAGCACCCAAGAAGAGAACACGTGACCCTGTCTCATCCGATGGGTGCTAACTACCTACAAGACGTGAGGCATTGTGGGCACCCTCTGAATGGCACACGGCTATGTCATTACACTTCCTGCTACGTCAGCCAGCAAAGAAGAGCCACCCATGGAGAAGCCGGTACAGAGAGCTCAAATTATAGGTTTAAGGTCCATCAGTGATGATGATGATGATGGTGATGATGATGATGCATGAATGTTCTGTGTGTTTGAATCTCATAAAAAAAGACAGGATGAGAAAAATACAGCACAAATAGAGAGTTTCTGATATTGCAACTTCATTAAAGCATATGGTGAGAATTAATATAAAAATGTCTGACATCTGTAACGTAAGTCAGTGGATCCTATAGAAGGTATTGAATTTGTATTGGGGAGATTTTTTAATAGGGATGATCAAAGGAAGTGGCCATATGCATTTACAGGAGGATTAATGTATAGTAGTCACAACACAATAATGGAAACATTGATTCAGAATGAGAAATTGTTCAATTGTATTAGTCAGCTTTCTGTGGCTAGAGAAAATTACCTGACTCTCCCAATTTAAAGACAGAGAAGTTTATTTGGTTTGTGGTTTCAGGGGTTCGATCCCTGGTTGCCTGGCATTAGGACAGGAACATCGTGGTAGAAGGGTATAACAACGAAGCTGTTTCTTTCCTGGTGGAAGGAAAGCAGAACAGGGGAACTGTGCCACAGTGGGGCCAGAGACCACGTACGGCATCCAAGGTCACTCCGAGTCTCAAGACTCCCCCAGACGCCCCCAAAAGTGTGCTCTGCTGTTCCGCTGTGCACCCCCAAGCCCATCATGTCAGCCATCCCCACAGTCCATGGAAATGCCATCTGTGTATGCACCACCACCCTGTGAAGAGCGTGTTTGCTGTGTGTTACAAACATATGGAAGTAAAACAATCTAAGAACTGTGAATACCTAGCAGTCATGAACAAACACAGTGTTGATGAGAATTTAGAGGAGAACAGGACTGGGACACACACTGGAGATGCTCTCTCCAGCACCCAGACTTCCGTGGGTAAGGACAGAGTGAAGGGCAGCTCTACTATCTGCAGAATGACCAGAAACAACCTCTAGAACTCTGAACAGACAGTGTCGAAGATGCACATAGGCACTGAGAGGACTGGTAGACTGCATGTGATTTGAGAAGGAAAAAGAATAAATGGTGTTGAATAGTCAGCCATCCAGTAGGCGGGTAGAACAAAGGAGTGATTCCAAAGACCCAAATCAGTGGAACACAGAAATGTAAGCCTTGTGGATGCCGAGGTGATAGCTGGTAAAGTCATGAGCATCAGTGAGACTGACTTTAACAGTTACCCAGAAAAGCAGGGCTTATGGGTAAAGAACAAGCATGAATTTTCTGGTCATTTATTATACAATAGGCACTGGATATGGTGTTTCCTCTGGAACATTTTATTTATCTAGCATAAAATCCTAGGAAAACGTCTAAGAGAAGGCATGGGAGAAAAGAAAACACGCAAAGAAAAAGTGTAAGGGAGGAAATGGATAAAGAAAAATCATTACAACCTCAGGTCTGACACAAAAGGAGAGAGGGAGAGAGAGACGGGCCGGTCTGCACCGTCAGATGCCGCGCAAGGGGTGCTGGTTATTAACGATCTGGATGATTCACGACCCAGGCACGGAGAGCAAAACCAGGATTGCAAGGCGACGCCAAATAAACTGGGAAGACAGTCAGGCAGCACAGAGAGGTCTCCGCACTAGCCCTTTAGAGCTCTCGCTCCCCTCTTTTTCCTGCTGCTCTTTGTCTCTGCCTTTGCAAGTTCTCTCTATGCAAAGATGGCTCTGGAACCCTGGCCTGCTCATTGAACGAATATTTCTAGAGCCCCTTTTACACACCCAGTACTTTTTCCTGGTGGTTTTAAATGCTTTCTTTATGGCAAGCTTTTGTTTCCCAGTGCAGGGGAGAAAGCCCAGGACCTCCAGAGTGCCGGGCAGTGCTCCGCCCCTGAGCTGCAGCCCCGCACCTTTTGGATGCAGGCGCACTGTGTGCGGGACTGAATTTATGTGCAGGATGACTGTACTGAGTGGCTGCTGCTATTATTTTCATTTGTCAGGGAGGCAAACAGAGGCGCAGATAAACAGCTCTCCTCAGGCTGTGAAAGCAGAAAGCGGAGGCATTTTGGGGGAATGGATTATGCCTTTTGCTTATGTGATAGAGATGGAAAGTAATAATAGGGCTCCAGATTCATGACCGTGTCATTTTCTGTTTACCCTTATTTGTTTCCAGCAAATCCCAGAGACATTTTTCATGTGTGCACAACATCAGGGAGGTAAGCTGGCCTTCCTCACACCGGCAATGAGTATCTCCAAAAGTAAGTAAGAATAGAAAACAGAAAAACAAATAAACAAACACAGGAGAGGCTTTCCAAAACTACTAATCTGGAAAAACAAAAATACAAACTATTTTAATGAAAGGAAAATTAGTAAGTGCAGGACAACTATTATTCTTACCTCATGACCTTCTGTCAATGCATATTTTTATAAACATGCAGCCTGTATTGCTGATTTGTATACAAGACCTTGACAACATATGTTTGTTCACTTCCTGTCTCCATTCATGCATTTATTTCATGAGCTAATCTTTTCTTATAGAAATAGATATGCTTCCGGTTCATGCACTGAACATTCCTAGGCCGTCCTTTCTGAAAGTTTACAATATCTTTGTGTCAGGCAAAGGTATCAATCTGTCTGACTCTATAATGTCCAGTTGTTCCATCTGACCAGACACAGGTTGAATTAGTTATGCAGATGTTTGATTGGAAGCCCAGATTTCTTCAGCTTTGTATGAAATCAGGGAGAAGCCCAAGGTAACTTGAGTCATTATCCTAATACCCAGTAGAACGGGTCTGAAGGGAGTAGTAAACAGCCAACCTGCACAGCCTCAGTGAAGAAGTACATGTCCATATCACGCAGCCCCATCAGTCCCCATGGTCATTCATACTGATTTTGATGGGCCAAGTTCAACAGAACCTAGCAGAAGCTCTGTCCATGGGATCCAAAGACCCAGTGTGAAGAGATTCTTTGAGTGTTTCTTCAGTTGTATAAAATTTGAAAAAAAATTTTAAACTGGTAACTAGATTTTATTTTTGTCTTACTCTAGAACAACTTCAAAGCTGAAAGTCACCTTAGTTTCCTCAAAATCAATTATTCTTGATAGAAAATTAATAGACTGCCCTAGGTCACCAAATGGTGCATAAGGTAGTTGCACAAAGGCTAAAGAGGAGACAAGCTTTGGGAAGCAGCACACCTGGTTCTGAACCTTAGCTCTGCATTTATTAATACCTTGATCTCGGGTAAATTTCTTGACTTCCCTAACTCTCAGCTTATTCATCGTTGAAGCCCAGTGTTACAGTAAAGATTAGCTACAAAGAATAAGAAATGCCTTGTGCTTGGTAACATGCAGCTATTCTGATTTTCCTACAGAATAGGTATAAGTTTTTAAAATCAATGGGTCATGTTTATGTGGAGTTTTAACCTTGTGCTCCGAGGTCTTCCTAACCTAGATTTAAAATGCACAGCCCAAGTACTCATGAACTCACTGAAGGAATCTGTTCTAAAACCAGCCACATTCTGCCACCGTCTAAGCAGCAAGGACACCGTGAACCACACATAGACACAGCCTTGGTTCAGTGAGGGTTTAAAAATTTCGAGGAAATAATACAACAGTGAACAAGTCATTGAATAGCCATGACTGTGAAAGGTACCTCACTGCAAACAGCGCATGCACTGCACGACAGTACACAGACAGGCCTGGCTCACGCTCGGCTGTCCGTGCAGGGCCTGTGCGGGGGACACACAAGCAATTCCTGCACGGTTAGTGCCGTGAGCGGGTGAGGTGTGGGAGGGGGTGGCGGTCACCAGCAGGCGATGGGTGTGCCAGAGTGCTGGGTCAGGGAAGAGCTTCGTGCACTGAGAAACGTCAGCAGGACGGGGTAGGGGTGTGGAACAGTCAGGCTAAGAGGAGGCAGCATCAGGGCCGCTGCGGGTGGGAGAGGCGCTCACAGATGGGTGTTGCAGTAGCTCAAATCTGAGGCTTACGGGAGCCTCTCCCCCCCCCCCCGCGTGCACTGAACACTCACTGGAGCTTAGCAAAGCACATTGTAAGGATGAGGGCGCAGGGATGTAGCTCGGTGGCAGAGCACCTGCCTGGCAGGCAGGAGGTCCTGAGTTCGACTCTCTGAACCAAACAACAAACAAAAAAACCCGTAAGCATGAGAATTCTCCGAGGACTGAACATGAAAGAAGTTTTAATGGCAGAAGTCAGGTTAGCAAGACAAACACACGTGCAGAAGGTGCCTAACAAAGTTCCCCAGCCCAGGCTGGGTCCCCAGGCTGCTCTGCATCCTCAGGAAAGGTGGACAAGGGAGTCCCAGGGCCAGGGCCACCCGACGATGACCTGGGGCTCCGGCACAGATGCCGATGGCTCTACAGGGAGAAGGGCACGTTCAGGGCCACAGTGCGGCCTGGACAGCTTCCCGGAGAGCCCGGAGCTCGAGGAGGGCTGGGAGTTGTGCAACGCACTTCCCAAGGCACCAGGGCGCCACGCAAAGAAACCGCATCAGACACACAGAGCTACATGACATTTTCAAGCAGGCTGCGGCCACAGAAATTTGTTTGGGGCTAGACCGCAGTGGGAACGTCAGCAAATTCCTCAAAGGTGAGAGAGTACCAGACGCAGCTGCGCCCTCCCCTGCAATCGCAGCAATCCCACTGCTTACACAGAACCCACGCAGGGAAATTAGGCACGTGCACACACACACACACACATGCGCACACACACACACACACATGCACACATGCACAGGCGCAGAAAGAGAGAGAGGGAGAGAGAGAGCTCCAAGTAACTGTTAGGCTAAAGCAAGCATTGATCTAGAACTTGTCAACCTTCTGGTGCTGAGTGACAAATGGCAGTGCTGAATGACACAACTTGTGAGTATGGAGAAGGCGAAACTGAGGAAAAAATGCCTGCATTTAGATTACTTATTCAAAAGAAGATTGGAAAGAACTGGTCTGTGCTCCTAACATGAGAACCTAAAAAAAGAAAAGAAATGTAAAATAGAAGAGAAGGTTAATATGAAGAAAAGCTGGAACCAACCAGGTAGAAAGCATGAAAAACGGAAATAAATGAAACGAAAGACCAAGACTTTTACAAAGGAGGAAATCTCCACCCCAAGCCAGGAGGGCTGTAACACGGGGTCCCTCCCAGCAGGGGCCCGCGGTGAACCCCAGCACCGTGCAAGTGGGGCCTGGGGAAGGAGGAGCCGGGGCCCCACGGGGCAAAGGGAGCGGTGGGGCTCGCAGCCGGGCGGGGGGCGGCACCAGGCCTGCGTGTTGATCGCGCCGGGCTC
>PVJX010006341.1:27641-78556 GCA_004027295.1 Dolichotis patagonum
CCTCCCTCCCTCCCTCCCTCCCTCCCTTCTTTCTTTCTTGGCCGTGGACAGCAATGCTTGGTGCTCACCTCACAGCCCAACCACTTTGCTTTCCTTCCCTTCCCCCTCCCGCCTCTTCCCCACGTCCCCTTCCCGACTCCAGAGCCCACCTCCCGTCTCCTACCCTCTCACTTTCTACTTGCTTTTTAGGTTATTTGTAGTTTTCACTTATGTCACATCGGAGAAGCCATGTGAGCAGGAGCAATGCCTAGGTCCTCCATCCCCTAAGTGCTCAGAATGCACAGATAACTCTGCCGCTGACCCCCCGCGCGCTGGAGGCTGCGTGTGCCTCCTGGAAGCATGTTTCCCAGCCCAGCCACACTCATTGCCCGTATTAGTGATTCACGAGAGTCCACACTGCCCCAAGAATCCATAAGTTCCCTTTGCAGTCCAGAGCTAGAAAAGAGCAAAAGACATCTGACCCCGCAGTCGCTGTGTAAACGCTTTATAGTGACTTTGCATTTCTCTACTTGCTGTTTAAATGCTACAAACAACGAGGAGAACATTTCTGCTTCTCCTCTCAGGGCCGAGCTGTGCACCTGTACCCCAAGCTGAGCTGGCCAGGAGGTGAAGGCTGCCGGGGGTTGCTATCCAGGCAGTGCAGTGCCATTTGGGGTTTGCTTTTTTGCTTTTTTGTTTTGATATTTTAGAGACTGCATCCTTTCTTTTTCTTTCCTTTATTTCTTTTTTAAAAAGATTTTTAAGACAGACTGGCCTCAAACTCACAGCAATCCTCCTGCCTAAGCCTCCCAAGTGCCAGGATTACAGGAATCTGACACCACACTTGGCTAAGACCATATCCTTTCTACAAAGGAATACTTTAGAAACACAAAATCAGTAAGTTAAACAGAAATGAATATGATGAAAAGAAAACCCATGGGAGAAAGCTGGCCGGTAGATTTGTCGGTCCTGCCGTTACAGCCCCAAGGCCACAGTGCTAGGACAGCGGCGGCAAAGCCGAGGCATCCCCCAGCTCGCGTTGCGCATCCTCCCTCACTCACACGCCTTCTCCTGGCAGCCGTCTTCCTGAGTCTCCCTTCTTACCGGGACACCGACCGTATGGATTAGGACTTGTCCTCAGCAATGCATTCTAACCCAGTCACCTCTTTAGAGACCTGCAGTCCTTTCTCCTCCTCTATAGCCGAGCTGTATCCTGCTATGCACAGACGTCACTGGAAGATACAACGGGAAGGAGACAGAGATCAGAGGGCGCTTCAGCACCGCGGTGTCTCTCATCTGCGTGAGGCACGGGCTGAATGAAGAGCACCAGTGACGGACGGAGGCGGGCAGGTGGGTCTTCCGCACACTGGAAGGGGTCTAAGGGGCCGAGGGGTGAGAGAATGGCAGGAGAAGGGGAGTAAAAGGGCTCCACATGTGTCGGGTAAGGGAGCCAAACGCAGCGAATGTGGACATCACAGGTCCCGAACGTGACCTAAAGGAAAGGGTGACACTAACATAGAAGCAGGAGCAGGAGATCTAGGGACAGAGCTGGAGCGGTGGGGAGGGCAGGGGTGTGCCACGCACAGCTGCTGGTCCCAGGGGTGGGCGGAAGTGCACACAGCGCAGACTAACAAATGAGATTTAAAGGAATTAAAAACCCTACCTGCAAATGGGGTCACACCGAGAGGGCCCAGGCTCAGGGCTTGGCCTGTGAAATGGGAGGGAACGAAGGGTGAGTAAAGGCAGCCGGTGACAGCTCCGCGTGAGGCGGGGAAGGGAAAGCGGTGAGACAGGGATGAGCCCCGCACAGGGACCTGGATGGCGTCTGTCCAGTGGTGGAGACTACACACTAAGCCTGCTCCTCCGGCCCACTGCTCTCTGCCATGGCTCGGGGTAGAGGACACATGACAGCTCGTGCTCCTGGAGACCCTCCCAGGCCCACAGGCCGGGAGGGAGCACAGTGGGACCCGCGCGTCCAGGCAGCCCCTCTGGTCCTGGGGTCAGGACACACTGTGCCCAGCTGGACCCTGGGATGCGCCACGCCAGGCCGAGCTAAGCAGGAAAACAAGAACAAAGCAGGGACTGTCTGCTTCTTAGAAAGTGGGGCAATGCCAGGAAACGCTGACCAAGCGTAGGCAATATTTATTTAAGTATGGAAATAAAATTACTATTTTGGGAGTCACAAATAAAGGAAAAGTCACGCACTGAGGTATGTTAAAGGCTCACGAGAAGAACTCTAAGCCCCTGGACGGTTCCAGGCAGGCAGTGCCTGAGGGGTACGGTGCAGACGCAGAGGGCGGCTGTGCTCCTCCAGACCGGACGTGAAAGAAGACCCTGAGAACGCGGCCAGCCCCAAGGGAACGCGAAGGAACAGAGCTGCAGTCAGCAGGAGCAGGCGTGCAAGTCATCGAGGCTGCTGCCGCCGTCTGCAGTGATGTAAGACTCAATTTCAATAAGAGAAAGACATTTGTAAGTCTCCAAGTTTTGTTTCTCTCGTTTTGAAAGACATTAATTAGGAAGATATTTTTCATCATTATATTTTTTTCCTAGAAAGTAAGAAGTGGGTGACTTAGCAGACCCTGCTGGCACAGAAAGGCACTCGTGGCTCTGAGATAAAGCCTGGTAGGACAGTGGTAAGTCACATAATTTTTCTGGACCCCGATTTCTTATCTGAAAGATGAAGGGAGTAGTACTGAATGTGATATCATTGCACTGAGGGTCAAATGACCAAATGTACATTGTAAAAATAAACAAGCCAGTTACGCCGGTGGTGTGGGACTGAGCCCGGGCCGTCACACTGAGCCATGTCCTCAGCCCTTCTTCCACTTTCCATTTCTGAGACAGGGTCTCGCTAACCCACTAAGTTGCCCAGACTGGGCTTGGACTTGACACCCTCCCGCCTCAGCCTCCCAGAATGCTGAGATTGCAAGTGTGCACCTTCGTACACATTTGATGAAATACTTCCTAAGCGAAGTGTGATTTACCTTATTACTTTCCATATAACCAAGTGTTGGCCGACTTTCCTCGGACCTCCTCTCCTGCTCACTTGACCAGAGAGGCCTGGCTTCTGCCCACTGCGCTGAAGAGTCAGAGAAATGTAATTTTTCGGGATAAAACAGCCAAAGCTCAAGTGCTCACGGCATCCAGCGAGGCTTCCGCAGGGATTGGCGCAGCGGCGGGGTGAACCCCCAGATGGTGAGCAGCTGCTTCAGACGGGGTCCCACTGCCTGCAGGGCTCCCTGCACGTGCCTGTGTCTGTCCAAGTGTGGGGTGGTGTCTAGGGACAGGCCGGGCACACTCTGCTCCCCAGGCCTCTCCGGCAGCAGCCCCTTTGGGGCGCAGCCACACCCTCTTACTTTGGCGCTGTGGGATGGAGACTGCTTCCCACCCTTGTGTTCCACGAAGCCTGAGGTTTTCTGTGACTTCGCTGAGACAGACTGGTGGGGGGGACAGCCAGCCTTCGCTGGTGGCCTGGGGATGAACTCCAGGGTCTCCGGCAGGCCGGGCCAGCACCCCACCATTGCACTGGGGCCTCAGCCCTGGAAGGATGGTTTCTTAAAGAATGCCGGATTTCAGAAGCGCGTGAAGCCGAGTGTGCAATAGCACGGGGCTCATTGGTCTTAGATCCACTCTCAGCTCAGAGCCGGGGGGGCGGGCGCCTCGGTAGACTTTTGCCCAGGGAAGGAAGGAGGAGGGCACGAGGAGGCGCTGGAAGGACCGCCAGGGACAAGGGGAGGCAACAGCAGGAAGGTCAAGCAGGTGATTTCAAGGTCTTCAAGGTCAGGACGGTTCCCCAGACCTCCCTCACGCCCTAAAACTCGGTGTCCGTTTCTGTGTGCTCTGCCTGGGGTGTGCTGAGCAGGGCAGTAGCTTTTTCTTTCTTTCAGCTTTCTTAAGTTGTTGGTTTTGAAAACCAGCGACTTAAGAAGAGAATTTGGTGAGATGTTAAGTTCCGGGCTAATTTTGGCACATGAAAGAAATACCATCAATAGTAACTTTTTTGGCAGGAGTCAAATATTTTGTTTCTTTTCTTATAGAGCAAGAAAAGAAAAATGAACCACATGATTTGTACACAGACTAGGTCTCCTGGTACGGAAAACAAAAATGCCGCCTTAGGAGTTGATTTTTCATCAGAACAGGAAAGCAGTGCGTGCTTCTGGAAGACTAGGTCCTTCTCTCCCCCCCGGGTCCAGCCGGGCACGCAGGGACAGGACTGGCCGCGCAGCGCGTGCCCTTTGCAGCAGGTCATGGGCACACAGTGCCAGCTGCTGAATTCCCAAGGGAAGTGTGTCATGCGAAAGCCTGCGGGACGCTTACCTGCTTCGCTTTTATGTTCCATTCCTCCGAGGTCAAATAGCTTGGAGCCCTCAGTTTATTTGAGTAACAGGAGTTGCAGACTCCACAGGCCTGGGGTGAAGCTCAGACCTCCCAGGGGCAGGAAACCAGGCCGAAGGGGGCTGTGGGGTGAGGGTTGGGGGCGTTACCCTTTTGTCCTCCCTGCTAATCCCCTTGGCCACATCACATCAGGCCAGAGGGGCCGCTCAGGGGTCTTGGGGGTGGGGGGTGGGGTGTCTCTTGGAAGGGCTCTGGCTGTCACCACGGACCACACCGTCACTTTGACACCTCGCCTCCCAGTCCTTTCCACTGTGGCGGGGGGTCCAAGGTCCATCCACCCCTGGGGACCGCGTCTGCAGGGCTCCCTCCCAGGTAAGGGGTCCCTGTGGCCGTGGCTCGTGCAGAACCTCCCACAGCGGGGAAGAGGAAGAGGAGGAGACGGAGACAGCATCCTTCCGAGATGCTTGGGGTAAGGTTGAGTTTATGAAATAAAACACGTAGTGACTATTGATCCGGTTTTGGAAACTCTCACCCCATACTAGGGTTATGTTTTCCTCATCCCATGTTTCTCTGTCACCGAGGAAGGAGAAAACAGAAGTTCCCTCAGCTGCAGCTCTTGGTCTTGCGGCGTCCGTGCCCACTTCATAGCAGACTGAGTGTCTGGGAAGGCAAACGGCGGAGACCGGGAGCAGGGGGGAGAGGCTGGCAGGAAATTCCCGCGGCGCTGGGTCCCTCGGTTCAGCCCCTGCGCTGAGCGTCCTCCCAGCGTGGCTCCCGGTTCTGTGGGGGCAGCACAGCGTCTCAGCCCTGATTCTCGGCGCCACCAGCGCAGGTGCAGTGTAGACCACAGGACTCCTCCTCAGCTACCTGCTCAGTTGTGGAATTCCATTGTCTTTAAAGTAGAAGCGCTCAGAAAATGGAAACTATTTTAAGGTGTTTTTATGTATTTGATTGAAGCCATGAAGGTCTGTCTTCTCAATATTGACTGAAGACAGGACCGTGCCAGGGAAGCTCCAGGGACAGTAACTCCCAGTTCAGTGGAGGACGGAGACGAGGACCTGCTCCTCCGAGGTCCGGATGGCTGGAGCAGTGGGAAACTTCGCAGCCCGACCCCCCCCCCTTTGGCTGGCAGCGACCTTGTGCGAGCACTGAGGGGTGGATGACATGTGTCCTGGGGTGAGATGGCCCTGGCAGATCCGGGAGCTCATGCCACACCAAGCTTGAGTCATAGAGGAGAATGCAGGGCACGTGCTCAGCCTTCTCTTACCCCCCAAAAAGACATCGCTGGAGGCTTTGGGGACCAGGAAGATGCCCTGTGCCCCACACCCTGAGTTACCCCCAACACTGGTCAGCATGACAACCTCTTTTGCATTGGCATTCGCCTCAGACCTCCGGGTTTGTCCTGCGTTCTGGAGGTTTCCACCTAGAAGGCTTCGGCGTCTGTTAGCACAGGGCTCATCTTCACAGGGACAAGGCCCCCTCAGACTGTAACCATGGGCGACATCACCCAGCAGGTTCCGAGGTTCTTGTGCAAGAGGAACGAAGCACTGGGCGTGGCACGTAAGGTGAGGAAATAGCAGAGTGCGGCACAGGTGGCCGTGTGCAGGTGTGCTCACACCCGGGGAGAGGACAACGGCCAGCATGTGAAGGCCTAGGGCTTAGGCATTTAAAATGTTGCATCTGGCCTACGTGCGCTGGGTTCTGCAGAGCATGACTGACGATGCAAGGGACAGGTCAGTTGTGTCCATTATGCGTGTCCTTTCCCATGCTCTGTCACAATTGTATGCATGAGATGCAGTGGATGTGCATAAGCCCTCGGTGAGCTCCGGGTGAAGAGAGGTCACTGCAGGCCATGCTGGAGAATCGGGCATACACATGTCCTGGCCTGGGACCTCGGACTTTTCCAGGCTCATAGATCTTTGTGGTTCGTCTCCCGCCTCCCAGTGTTAAGCTTAGGACAAAGGTCGGAGGTCGCCCTGCTCAGCGGAGTGGAGGGACCTCAGCTGTACTCCGTACCTCTGTGAAGACCTCAGAGTTAGAGAGGAGGGCTGCTGAAGGCAAAGTCTGGGCAGTGAAAAACTGAAAGGTGAGATTTTCCTATTCAAAGCAGACGGGAAAAACGTCTTTCAGCCAAGACTTTTTACAGTGAGAAATGTGAGCAGAAAGAGTGATAACTAAATGACCATTTGAAAAGAAATTGACGGGGAACATGCAAGGAGATAGGCATCACTACACAGTCTGAGGAGTGCTAGGCCCCCTCATCATCTCAGACCCGTCTGATCGCATCTTAGTGCTGCCCAGAAACTGCTGCACTGCTCCATTGCTTGGGAGGAAGAGAGCTTGGAAATGCAAAAGCCATAGAGACCCCCGCCAATTCTCAAACTTTAAAGACAACGGAGATTACACAGAAGCGATGAATAACCGCCTATGATGGGGAAATGCGTTCACTCTGAGCCGACCGAGTTTTATAAATGGAACAATACATCACGAATACCAGTGGGGGAAGGTCAGCCAGTCTTGCTTTAAACAGCTGGTTATTTCTTTAGGACTTGTTCCGTCTACATACAGGGACTGACTCCCCGAAAAACCAGTGCCCTCGGATGAAATTCCATTTGCTTGAAAGTGCACAGGGTTTCTGCCATCATTTTGTTTCTGTTTTATCAACGAAGGAAAAAACGCTATCATATTTTTGTTCCTCCTCAATAGCTGATTTTTACAGCTTACAATAGAAAGAGCTTAGCCTAGAAAATGTTGCCGATGAAGTAAGTTCCTCTGTGTCTTTCTTCTTTTTTTTCACCTTGAACTGCTCAGTACTCGAATGCTCTTTCTGTGAGAAGCCGCTCGGGGATATGGAGTGGCACGTGTCGTGCGTGTTAGAGTTGTTACCAGCTGTGTGAGTAACTCCAAAGGGGGAGGGGAGAAAGTGTGAGCCGACCGAGCTGCTCCAGATGAGTTAGAATCTGTGGGAAATAAGCCGATTCCAAGCATAGGGGGAAAGTCATAATTGCACTTTGTTTTTTTATGGTGCTTTTCAGACATGACTTCATTATTTATCAGAACATTCTTCTGGGTGTAGGTAGCAAGGCTTTCTTCAGTTTACAGAGGCATAAACTTGGGCATGAAAAGATTAATTGATCTCTGTTGGGCAGAGAAAATCTGCACTGAAGGGAAGGCGAGAGCAGCGTTCTAGGAAGGAATCCAGAGCTGGTTCCTTCTCTGGGGCCTGGCGACCACACTGATGCTCACCTTTGCAAACATCCCCAGAGTCTTCGCAGCACTGCACAACCGCCTTCCTAAGACCGCTGCGCAGGCTTTGGATTTGGGCTTGTTGTTTGTGCTAACACAGTCCACTTTCACGGAGCCGCTGATTGTCTGAATAGCATGCTGCTTCGACACTAACAGAGGAAAGATGAAAACCAGTGATGACACGTACATTTAATTCTACAGGGCACAAAGGCCACAGCTAGGAGTGGCATTTTCTCACTCCCAGTAAGTGCTGTTTAAGGCCAGAGAGAAACATAGCTAGAGAAAGCTCACAAGCCGATGGTTTCAATGTAAATTGCTAGCATAACTATATTACCCTCATAAACATATCTTTAGCAGATTGCTTTATGTGTGAAATTTTCCCTGTGCAAATATGCAGTCCCCAGTGGTACTAATCTCTCTTCAATGTGTGCATTCATTAGTCCATTCATTTCATAAATATTTATCCAGTGTCTGTATTTTGCCTGGAAATTGTGTCTGACATTGAAGATCTGGTGCCTAAGATAGGCACTATCTGTACTCTAAAGGAATCTATGACCTCTAATTCCCACAATGATCAGACATCACAAAGGAGGTACAGGCCCTGCAGGGGGCCAGCAGAATGCGGGTCAGGGAGAGCATGGAGGGGGTCAGGGAGACTGGGGAGGGCGTCCGCCTCGCCCACAGGCTGCACCCCAGGGCGGCACGGCCTTGACACAGATGATAAGCATGTTTTCAAGACAGTTTGTGTCTTTGTTTTGATTTCTTGCTCTTATTGCTTTATTTCTTTACCGATCAATTGTGAAATTATTTACAATTAAAACCAAAAGCTCTCTGCAGCGTGTCTTACAGTAGGATGTCTGCAGTGTTTTCTTACAGACATCAGGGAGAGGTGATCTCCTGTCCCCCAGGGTTCTGGATTGTGTGACCTTTGACATGTTGTCACGCTTTAGTTTCCTAGACAGCCAAGCCGGACAGTGGTGCCCCGGCCAGTGCATTGCATGTTGAGCGGGGTCATTTACTCAGGGGAGAAACTGGGGCTCGCAGTTATGGTTCCCCGTCACAATCGCCTCTGGGAAAGCTGCCCTAGAGAAGCAGCTACTCCGCTGCATCCTGCGTGCACTGATGGGGAAGAAAAGCAGGAGCTGGGACTTCAGTCCCTGTGCCCTTGGGGCAGGGCTCCCCATGAAGGCACAGGTGGTTTCCCCAAGAAAATGACAAGAACAGTGGAAGCCAGCCTGCGCTGGGGTTGAGGGGCTGGAACTTGACTGTCAGAACGAGGGGGAAGCCCGGAAGCAGAGAAGCGGCCCAGTTCACATGTTCACAGTCCAGCTTGGCTGCCCGAGGAAGGACGCAGACGGCAGGCGGCGGGTTCGGCTACGAGCCCAGGTGGAAGCCGTGACGGTGTGGTCGGCATTGGCGGTGGCGGGAAGAAGCTGGTGACACTCAGCTGTTTTCTGGAGCAAACTCAGGGCTGCTGGGCTGAGCAGAGGAGAGGGGGCAAAGCCACCTCGTGGCCTCTGGTTTGTGTCCTGTGTTTCTCAGTGGGGGAGACGAGGATTCCCATGGGGAGGGTGCGAAGGGCCAGGTTTAGACAGGGTGGGTTAGAGAGATTCAGGGGACACTGAGGCAGAAACAGCAGCCGTGGACGCACAGCTTCAGTGTCAACCTCGGTGCTTGTCTACCCTCCAGGGAATTGTCCAAGGCCGCCTCGTCACTCTGGGTGCCTCTTTCTACCTTGAAGCTTGGGAAGCTTATCTCAGTGTCTACATTTGACGTTCCATAGAAAACACTCCTAATTTTTGAATGGTTTGATTCTGTTAAAAATCTCACATTCAGAGAGTAAATTTAAGAGCAATGGTCTTTTCTGAGACTGTGGGACACCTTGTTTATTCCCCTCCCACAGGTAGTGCATTCCTTTGTTTAGACGCAACTCAGTTTTTACATTCAGCATTTCGCTGACCTTGTGAAACTGAGACTTGTTTTTACAAACAACAGGTGTCTGAGGAGGACGGCAGTTCCTCGCTGTCAGCCCGGAGCTCTGATGAATCAGTGCGCCAGGCTTTCAGATCCGAGTTCAAACCCTGTCACTCATCCATTCAGTCTGCTCGAGGAGGTGGCAGTCTGACGGTGAGTCAGAGCCCTTCCTCACAGAGAGGGCAGTGGAGGAAGAAGACAGGAGGCAACGGTAATGGACCAGATGGCTACGAGCCCTTGGTGGAGACCTTAAAACCGAGAAGATGCGAAGGAGACGTGGAGAGAAGGGGCGCTTGTAGTGTCCAGAGGGATGCTCAGGAAAGCTCTCCCAGGGGGACCGCGTTGGAGAGTCACCCCAAAGGAGACAAGGGAGGGCTTGAGCAGCTCACAGGGCAACACAAGGCAGGGACGGGTCAGAAGGGCCAAGGCCTGGGGTCCAGATCTCCACAGCGAGCAGGCCAGGGTCCGGAGCGGAGGAGTGGAGAGGAAGATGGACACTGCGGGAGGGCCCAAGCAGAGCTGCAGACTGTGTGAGCTTCAGGGCACGAGGGAAAAGAATTCATGCTGACTTTTCCTAGAGGTATGGTGTGTTCTGACTCGTGCTTTTCAGAGATCTTTCTGGTTGCTATGTTAGAAATAGGTCAAGTGTCAAAACAGAAGTATGGAAAATTGCAATAATTCAATAAAACTGATGGGCCAGTGCTGGGATGATTAATTCCAGCAGGCCCGGAATAGCCTGGGCTATTTAGCTGTGGACGGTGCTGACCCCTAGAATAGTCAGGTTGCTGTCAGAGCCTGAGCCCCGGGCGTGCAGTATACTGTTCACCAGCCTGGCCGAGGGGTCTCGTGTGCTGCTAACAGTGGGACACACACCTGGGCCCTGGTCGCAGTGAGCCCTCACACACGCTCAGACAGAAGTGCTAGCTACGTAACGTAAGAGCTCACGTCTCACCACCAGCAAAGAGGACAAAGGCCCCATGAAAAATCCAGACAAGGGAGCCTCGTCCAGAGGGTGTCCTCAGACTGGGCAGCTGCGAAGGCAGAGTTAGAAAGAGTGGCGGAGGTGGAGCCTGACTTGCATTCACTTAATTAAAAGAAAGGAAAGCAAATTGAAGACATTGGGTACAGGCAGCTTTTCCGGGGAGATTTGATATAAACAGAAAAAAAAAAGATTTGTTGAAAGTGCAGGTATTAAGAGGGCTGGTTGTAGAGGCAGAAGACAATTCTTTTGTTTGAAAATGCTTTGAAAACTTCTTTAGGGAAATTGTTTCCCTTTCTCCATCCTAAGCACATACATTTTATTTTTTATTTTTGTACTGCTCACATTTTAATCATAGGCAAAATGTAAGCTGTTAATTCCTTTGGAGCACCTCGGTTGTGCTCCCTGTGCCTCTGGACCCAGTTTTAATCTGGAATTGTGTGGCCATCGAGATTCCTCAAACAAACGCCGTTCCTAAGCGCAGTGAGTCCAACCTGCTAGCAATGTGCCTCTGCCCTTTAATGTTTATTCTGCTCAGTGTTTATGTTTCATCTGGACATGATATGGGTGACTGTTTCTTCGTTGGAAAGTGAAAACCTTGGGAGACTACTTAGCCACAGTGTGGAAGGTGACGGGTAAACGTTTGTTAGATGGCTGAGCAAGTCCAGCCATGAACACAGGCGAGAGCAAAGGGCTGTGAATGGTTTATGAATGAATACTTGAATTCATTGTGGCACATACAATGCAGAAAGCATTTTCTATAAACAGAGAGCAGGTTGTGACTCTTATGAGTCCTTTTATTTGTTAATATTGTATCCCAAATAATGAATGTTGTAAGCTAAGTATTGTAATCCCTTTTTCAGTATTCCTTACAACCCAGAAAGTTATATTTGTAACCCCATTGAGACATCATTGGAATCCCAGCAAGTTAATTCCAATCTCCCACCTCCAATGCACCCACTTCAAGAGTATCAAGAGTGAAGACACCATGACATATTCAAAGTTCAGGGCAGCCGAGGGGTCTTAAGCCCAATCCAAGTGAGGCTATGCAGACAGAGGCCCTGATCCAAGGCCTCTCCCAGAACTTATTATCTTGTCTAGCCAGTGGTGGCTCCAGGATGAGTGACAGTGAGGGTGGTGAGTAACTTGAGCTGGCTGGCCAGGTGGGGAGAAAAGCATCTTTGCAGTACGCAGGGAGAATGATATGCAGAAGGGTCAGTCTGTATAATTTGGTTAAGGTAGCAACTGAATTGTTTTTGGAGGCTGTTGATTCAGATATGTAAACTTTATGCCCTGGGGAGTCACAGCCTCTTTATTTTGAGGCTCTACGCAGTTGACATTCCTGGAGCTGACTGGCTCTGCCATCCCGCTGTGCTCATATCTTTTACAGAGAGCACTGTGCGAGGAAACGGGAGACTGTCAGATCGGCATTAGAGATTACATATCAGTACTTCAGCTGGCTTTATTTACATTGCTTAGAGCCATTGGAAGACAGAGAGAAATACCATAGGCAGCTCTGAACATATCAGTACATGGAAATAAGGCTCAATTTAAGCAATGCTGCAGCGATAGTCTGCACTGAAGGAGAGGGGCCCAGGTCACCTTTGACAGTTAACAGGAGCAGCGATTGGAGGCACAGAGTCAGGGTACTGTTCTAAAACAAACCGTGTGGATAGAATTCTAGGCAGAAGGTGGGCTGATCCCAGGAGCAGTGACTCTGCGCGTCGGAGTCATTCTCCCATACAGTGGAGTTTGAAGTTAGGGTTACAGCCCAGTGAAGCTGCAGGGGAGAATGTCCCATCTGAGAAGAGGGCGGAGGTCATGTCTTTCCTTCCATGAGTCACAAACTCAAAATTTCTTCCCTCCCCTTCCTGCACCTTCCCAGGCCCCACCACACACACAGGTCCCCAGGCCTCGGTGAGCGGAATGATTTATATGACCTCAAACAAAGGATGCAGCTGTTCACAGGGCGTTTTCAGACAAGCAGTTTCTCCACCCACCTGTCTCCCAAGGTGATTCCTTAACAGGGAGCTAACTGAGGCGTGGGATGTAGGCAAAGGCATTTTAGAGGGGTTAACCTCAGACCCAGGGCAGAGCGGAAAAGAATTCAAATTCCTGTCTCCTTAGATGTATGCATAGATATAGATAGATAGATAGATAGATAGATGATAGAAAGAAAGAAACAGCTCTCCATTATAGAAAAGGCCTCCAGAATCACTTGTTAATTGTAGACTATTTGAAACATTTCCTTCTATTCCCTTACTTCCAGCTTGGTGGTGAATGTGTGCCAATTTTCACAGGACTTGGTTGTTTGTATGTTTTAACAGATGAAGCACCTCTAAGATACAATGGTGTACAATTTGCTCAAAGAACCCAGTTTTAACACCAAGCGTCCACACTGCCCACGAAGCCGGCAAGCAGGCTACTATTCAAGTGGTTGCAAAACACTCTTTGATGCTTCATATTCTCTGGTAGGCTTGTCTCTTCAACCAAAGAAACAATCTCGCCTTCTCTAACAAAAAGTAAATTTTAAAAGAAGGCAGTTTGTTGTGTGTCCTCAGACAATAGACCTTAAAGACACCAGGCGGGAAATGACATAAATCCAGAGAGGAATGATGTAGGTCAGCATTTCCCAAGTTTTCCCCACGGACTCCTGCCCAGCCAGCGGCTCCGAGAAAAGATGCTCCATTTGTAGCACCCCATATTCTGTCCTCTGTAGGGGACGTGGGATACTCACTAAAATGCTAAAGAACCCCAAATCCTAGCGCAAAGAAATCCACTTTGCCTCCTTTAACTTGTGTCTCTAGCAAGTCTTCTCGTGTGCAGTACAGATCACAATCCTGCAGAGCTCGGGCCCTGGAAAACGCTCCGGTACAGATAAGGCAAAGGTCCTTGCTCCCAAAGCCAGGCTCCGGGGAAATGGAATCACTTAGAGATAATCAAAGCCTTTGGTTGCAAAACACAACCTTTTGATGCTCAGAGGGCGGAAAGAAGAAATTACAGAGGCCTCCTCTCCTGTAGCACTTAGGGGTAGTTGGAATTAGAAAGAACTAAAAAGAAGACAAGAAACTAGAAACAAAAGCTTAATAATTAAATCCACCAGACTATTTTAATTCATCCTTCTGGTGGTATTGGACAAAACTTTTGTAGGATAAATAATATTAAGACCATAGTGTTTTTCACTAACCCAGGAACTTCTGAACCCCGAGATCCATCTGCCTTTGGAAAACTTTACTTTTCCGGGATCATAATGGGGAGAGTAGACAGGCTCACAAGCTTCTTGGACATGATATTGCTCTTACAAAACAATAATTTGTTGAATTAAGTGCCAGTGAAACAGATGGCTTACATTTCCCTCACAATGTGCACAAATTAAAAAATTAAAGACAAAAAGGACTTGTAAAACCAGCTTTGTATTTTGCTGGGTCTAAAACATTGAGGAAAATGATTTGAGATGTTTGGCCAAACCCCAATGCCACCAGGCCTGCCTGGCTCCAGACAGCAGAGCCATTGACTGAATGCTCAATTAAGCAAACAGATGGGCGTGTGGTCTGTTCCCCACTTCTCCGCAGAAGCCCATCAGGAAAGGTCCGAAGCGGCTGCAGGCGCCTGCAGAGCTGGGCTGAGGTCCCTCTCCAGGACGCTCCAGAGATAAAGCAAACCCAGGAAATTTCCCCTCTACAGGGATGCATTATGTCATCGGAAGGTAACGGAGGGAGAAAGGAGTAAAACTGGCAGGGTAAATTTTGTGAATAGCCTGCAGTTCTGCACCTAAAAATATTAGAGATGCTTTTTAGAGTTACAGGTAATTTCGTGAAACACATTTACTGATGAAAACTAAGATTTTGTGTGCCTTTAAGACTGAATGGTTTATTTTTTAGGGCAGTTTTGATTTCACAGACGGAAGCCACGGAAGAGGGAGGTCGGGATCCGGCAGCCGCCCCTGCCGCAAAGCCCGAAGCGGCTGCAGCTCCCGGTCACTGTCACAGTGAAATCGTGCGTGTCCTGGTCGTGTGTTTCCGCTTTCCTGAGGCCTCCGAGACACTCGTAGCGCGGGTTCTGGTGCTAAGGTTGCCTCTCCAAAGCGTGAGTTCAGTTTCCTGGCCTGGTCCTGAGGCCTGTGACCCCCCTGCCCACAGCCGAGCGGCGGGCCGCCCGCAGCAATGCTCGGAAACCCGGACACTCCGGATTTCAGTCAGCAGAGCGAGCCCGGGGCTGCCTCTGCCCAGTCACCTCGCTGGACCGCCAGCTTTTTGTGTGTACTTGTTTAGGCCTTACATTAACCTATTATTTTTGCACTTCCTGTGAAGAGTAACTGCAAATATTTTGTTTTGCCAATTAGAGAACGCAGATGTAAAACAAAAGGGGACAGAGCAGAATGATACTCGCCTGCGACGCCTGCTGAGACGTGTGTTCTGTCCTGTCTGTCTCTCTCTTCTCTCTTTGCTGCCTTTCCACACTCATGTCCACTCTTTCGTGCACCAGTGTTCGGCCGCCAATGTTGGCTCAGATACTCAAACCGAGGTACTGGTTCCCAGCCCGGCAGTCAGGCATCTGAATGTCTCCCTATACCCCTGAATTCATGATTGAAGATTGAGCTGTGATCAGTTCTCATTCAAACTGGATTTCCAGGTATACAAACCAACACATCTGGCCAGGTGTAGTGGCACACACCTGTGGTCCCAGCATCAGGGAGGCAATGACAGGAGGATTCCTGCGAGTTCAACACCAGCCTGGGCTGCATAGTGAGACCCTGTCTCAAAAAACAAACAGAGCTGGACGTGGTAGTGCATGTCTGTAATCTCAGCGCTCAGAAGGCTGAGGCAAGGAGATTGCTGTCAATTCAAGGGCAGCCTGGGTTACATAGTGAGACTGTCTCACAACAAACAAACAAAATGTGAAAACACACACCCACAACAAAAACCACTACATTTTCTTCATTGCTTAAATGGATCTGAGTTGATTTCCTTTTCCTTTGGGGAAAACAAAAACTCACTGGTTGTGTATCCATTTAGATGTTTTCTTGGTGCTACTCACAATATATGTTTATTCAACTCCATTGCTCTATGAATTAAGTTTTCCAACAACTAAGAGAAATTACCCTTAGTGATTTTAATTTTGTAATACAATTGAAAGGCTCAGAATGAACTTCAATTAATATTGTACTAGGAAGTCACAAATAATTTGAGTTTCCTTAGATTGATATTTCTTCTGAAGTACTTGCAATTTGGGGGATCTTTAATAAATTTACTCCTTTGATGGACAATGCAAAGATCACAAGCTTTTAAACAAATGTTGTTCTGAGCCCTCTTAATTGGTTCTTGTAGTTGAGTAGTGTTTAGTTGGAAAACAAAACCTCAGTATTAGGTTCGCTGTCTTATGAAAATCATTTTGGCTTCATTAATTGGAGAACTGCACATGCATGGAGGAAACCTCTGCTTCCCGTCGAAAGGCTTCAGGCTGTGTTCCCAAACACCCCTCTAGCCCTGGGCGAAGACAGCAGCCTGATAGTGTCTCCCTCGACTGGAGGTGTGAGCGGCAGCTGTGATCAAGCTATTACAGGTGTGGAGTAGGAGAACGTTCAGGAAATACCTTCCTAGGTATCAAGGCTTAAGTGGTCACGCACTTGAAGAATTGCCTAGGTCAGCCCCAACTCCTCTCCTGTGCCCCACTCTGGACTGATGTCACCGTGGATTTAGCTGAATGCACGCCTGGCCTGCTGGGTGTTGTACGGCACCCTGAGCCCAATGGAAAGTGATTAAAATACAATAGGCACAGTTGCTATAGTTTAAGAATACTAGGTATCACTCTGCAGGCAACAGATAGCGTCTTCGATGTCATCCGCATAGAACATGTGACGTCCACGAAGCCGGACAGATGAGGCAAGCCACTCCTGGCAAGCACAGGTCCGACGAGGTGCATCACACAATGCTGATGCGTGATGGGGTCTGGGTCGAAGTCCAAGACCAGCAGGGATCTGGGGCCGGATGGTTCTGGGAAGACGGCAGCACACAGCCTTTTAATCTCTAAATCCCAAAACAAAAATAGACAAAGCACTGACCCTAAACCTGTAAACCTATGACCAACATTTACAGCCAGACTAACTTACACGGTATCCTATGAAGGACTACACAGAAATGGCAAAGTTCCTGCAGCCGAAAGACCCGGATTACGTGGACATCTGTGTGAAAAACAGCAGAAGAGCACACGTAACACACATGGACATAAATCTCAGGCAACCCCAGCAGCAGAGAGGGCTTCTATTTACGGGCAATGGGTCAACTTGGGAAGAACAAATTAAATTAGTAACTTGATACACGGACTCTGTGTAAGTTTCTGTTACTGTTATAGCTTATCATAAATTTAGAGGATTTAAAACACATATTTACTATCCTGCAGGCCTATGTACTTGGATGGTTCTCTGTTCCAGGTCACACAAAGCCAACATTAAACTGTCAGGGGAGCTGAATTCCTTTTTTCACAGGCTCTTTGGATGAACCTCTGTCCATCTGATTTCAGTTGACTGGTAGAATTTCAGACAGTGATTGGAACGAATAAAGACCCCTTTTCCTTTGGGCTTCTCATTGCTGTTCACACCCTTGGCTGTGTCTCCTTCCCTCCGTTTCCAAAGACAGCAATGGCAGGTTACCCTCCCCAGACTTCAGCTGTATCTCAGTTCTCTCTTGAATCTCCCTTGGTTCCAGTTTGAAAAATTTCTCTGCTTTAAGGGCCTTGTATTTAGTCCACCTTGATCACTTAAGATAATCTTATTTTTAAAATCACTGATTAGTAAACATAATCACTTCAGTAAAGTCTCTTCTCAGGGGTGCTTGAATTAGTGCCTGAATAACCTGAAGACCAAAGCCTTATGATCAGTTGTAGAATTCTGCCCATCATAAGACAATAATTTCTGAAAAGCATGAAGCAGTCCTGAACCACAAGAACTTAGCAAAGCAATCAGCTAAAACTCTATTCCTGAATAAATCCAAATGGAGGAGAAATACTGAAAAGAAATAAAATTAAATAGGACTCAGGCACAAGAGACACATAAAAGGAAATTTTAGATATAAATAGAGGAAGACTAAGAGACACTACATTTTAGCAAGCAAGTCATAATATGTTTGTGCATTTGACAAAGAAATGGCAGAATTTAAGACAGCTACTTTCTGGTGAAGCAGTGAGCAACAGTAAGATATTGAGAAGAAAATACCACACAGGTTGTTAAATGAACAAATAGGGTAAGGAGTAAACCAACATTGCTACAGACAAAAGAATCATGGCAGAAGATAATGCCCATGGGACTACAAGAGCATGAATTGATTGCATAACATGAGGAAAGGTCATCAGTCATAAAGAACATGAATTAGAAAAAGTAGAACTGAGGTAACAAGATTCATAAATGAATTAGAAATAAAACAAAAGGAAATCTTTTCAAAATGAAGAATAAATTAAAGGAAACAAAAATAAATAGTAGCAATAAACAACATCTTAAAAAATAGGTGAAAACAAGGACATGCCTTTAAAATTGAAAATAAAAGAAGAAACAAAAATTATTTGAGATAATGACAAATACTAAAGATAGCCAAAGAAGATCCAACATATGCATAAAGAATCTTTTGAAAGACCTTAGTGGGGGGTGGGGCATAAAAAGGGAAGAGAACAAATACAAAAAGTAATGTGAAAAAATTACAACTAAAAAATAAAAAATATCATTGTGCCTTTATGTCTGGAATTAACTGAGAATATTTTATCAGGATAACTACTATCAATACATAGTCTAGCAAATACTTGCTTTAAAAGAAAGGAAAAATGGGCAGTATAGCAAAAATTGTTGACAATTTATCAGGGTAAAATACAGATTTACATAAAACATTTCGACAGCAGGTCAGGGATATAACTCAGTGGCATGAGCACCTGCCTGGCAAGCTCGAGGTTGTGAGTTCAATCACCAGTACAAAAAAAAAAAACCTTCAACAGTAATGCTTTATGCCATAAGCAAACAGAGCAATATTTTAAAGCAATTAAAGAAAGAAATATACCCTGAAATAAATATTTACTTGGAGAACTAAAATTAAAGGTAATAAAGGAAAGAGCATAATACCTATATGTGTAGCAATGGAAATATAGCACAGTATTCAAAAAATTAGAAGATGATTAGGAATATGGTATGAAAACCATGATCTAGTCCTTGTATAGATATCTGTATTATAATTCAGAGTATTCTATGTGTACAATATAAAATAGACAATTTAGTTATTATAAGATACTTTATTCTACCATTCCTTATGTGTTAAGAACAAGGATGCTTACTGTGTAGAAAAATAAAAAAAAAAGTTACAGGTTCCTTCAGAAGAGGCTATATGAAAATGCAGTAGTACTGAATATGAATTGTCAGAGGAAGTCATGATTAATTTTATCTGCAGAGCTCCTCGTCTAACAAACCACTCATTTAACCACTGTTGGGACTTATGACCAAGGTGTACTGTTTAGATGTACTATTTGTCTTTTCTTTTTTTTTCCAGAAAGTTCTGAACATCTTGTCTAGAGAACTTCACTGCCTTTATTGTACGCTTTGTTTATGTGGTACTGTGATTCTTGCGGCTTGTTCTGTACAGAACAGTACTATAGTTTATGGTTCTGTTTTTCATGACAGTGCTGCACATAAGAGTTATACAAATAAAAGCAAAGTCATCGCGCTGCAGTTTCCCGTGACCATTTCTTTGTTCTGAATATTGTAATGTACACACTACATACAACTCCTCATTTAGCAATCAAGGCATTAATGACCTCATCACAGAACTCTGTTGTTACATGAGAGATGTCTGCACACAGTACAGAGGAATAGGTATAAGTGCTTATGCATATATTTCCCCGGAGTGTATATAAAAAGGCAAAGAAAAAAATCACAAGGTTGGGGCAGCCAGATTTTAAGTTTCAAAATAATATTTCTTGCTTAAGTCTTGAAAGAGAAATGGATAATTCCATAATCTGAGGGAAGAGATGAGAAAAGATAAACTTCTCATTTCACTCAAGGAATAGTAAAGTCTTCTTGGAAAGATTTAACAACCAGTTGGACAATTTACCATGGATAATTTGAGTTTTCAAAAGGTGGTGCTCACAGTTCACTCCCTCGAAAACTGGTGCGTAAAAGGGAAATAATTAGCAAATTATCTCGACTTCCCTGTGTAAGCCTTACCACTGAATCAATGAACAGCAAATGAGAGGAAGAGACTCTTTATGAAGGTATGTCAACTAATCCATGAAAAGGCAATGATGGACTTTCAACATCACTCTTTTGCAATCTCTTGTAAGCTGAAAGGGATTAAGCGTCAGCGGTAGAGAAATCCAGGAGATGCTGATAACTAAGCCGAACACCGACGCCAGCCTTCTGAAACTGGGCCACACTTGGGATGGAGCGTTTAACAGAAATGGGTGAGACTTAACTGTCACACCCTTGGGAGAGACAAAGAACTGCGAGCAAGTAATCTCTATCAAAACCAGACAGTGTTACGTGGGGCGCTCTACATGGATGATTCCTGGGGCGCCGAACGGCCGCCGGGACTGGGAATCGCTCCTTTCTTGCTGTGGTTGGTTTTACTGAGACACTCAGATTATCACAGCACACTGTCGTGTTGGTTTTGAGGTTTTCCGGGAGGCATGGAAGGGATTTGCTTTCTGTCTCCACGTAGATGTGTGACCCTTTCACAAGAGCCTTTTACACTCTAGGTACTTGCAAGTCTACGGCTCACCCTCGGGTGCACACCTGATTGTCCTGCTAGACTGGTGCCGCCCAGAACAGGTGACAGCAGGATCCGAGTCATGCACTCGGGTCCCTGGGTCCGGGCAGGTGCCCCCGCCCGCGCCCGCCTGCGCACCCCCGGCCGGTACGCGGGAGGGGACGGAGACCCCCGCGCCCGCCGCCCCTGTGCCTGGTCCGCGGCGGCCCGCGCGGCAGAGGAAAACCGCAGCCCCGTCCTGCTTCGCAGACCACGCGGCCTCCTCCACGCACACGCGAGCGGGCGGGTTCCGGGGCTGTTCCTAGGCGCCCTCCCGGTCACCGGTCTCGGCTTCTCTGTTTCGTGTCGCACCCTCCTTCATGCAGTCCTTTCTGAAGCCAGCCACGTCTTAACGGAGATAATTAAGTGGTAAAAGCCCCTTAGCTGTCCGTCTGCTTAGTTCTAGCCCATGTGTGAGGAAACTGTGACTAAGAAAGCTTCAACTTGTCCTGTTGCAAAATGTTTCAGAATAGAACGTTAACCTGGATTGTGCGTTGTGAAATCCCGACTTTCATCTCTCTGACTTCCCCGGGGCCTTTAGTGTGTGGCAAATACGAGAAATGAGAAAATAGTGCCCAGTGTGCCCGGAGTGTGAGAGTACTAAAGCCACCTTTTATGAGTTGCAGGCAGGTAATGCCCATCAAACATGGAATTCCAGGGAGAAAGATGCACCCAGAGAAGTGGTGAGATGATTTCCCAAGCGTGGTAAACTTGAATCTTTTATGAACCTTGATGTCAAAACAAGCTGCGGCAGGGCTCACAGTCTCAGGAGTGAGCCAGTTTCAGCAAGAGCTCACCTTACACAACGCGCCGGCAATGCCGTTGCTAAATCAAGAAGTGAACAAAACCTTCACTAATAAACCCATACCAGGACGCAAAAGGCCAGGGGAAGCCAGGCTGCTGCGGTGGATGCTTTTAAATTCATCGTAAACAAGTAGACATAAGATCTAAGCAAAGACTGACTGCAAAACAGATTATGCCATATGCTTGGAATTCTTTTTCTAAAGCGTAGTCACTGAGTTACAGTACACAACTCTTTAAAATGTCATTTATTAAAAAAAAACTTAACTGTCATTTATTATATTTAGATGTCTTTTGTCCTCTGGACAACAATTTTTGCTACAATTTTTTTAAAGAAAATATTACATTGAGATCAAATACTGCTTTGCTAATTTTTGATTCCCAAAGAACCTAACCTAATTTCAATGATACATAATCTTTAATTTTCAAACATTACGGTGATCAAATTTTTAAAAGCCTACATATAAACAAAGTAAATCGAAGACAATGAGGGTTTTCCAGGACCACACGGCATTATTGTCACAGATGCGAATCTAAAGCATCTTTCAGTAAGACCGCGTTTACCTGGGCCTATTCCATCATGCTTAGCGCTTGGGCTGCAGATAACTTTCCTACACCCTGCTGAAACTTGGCCCATAAACCAGGAGGTAAGGCTAGCAGGTCAAAGGGTGCATTGCGACACTCTTCAAGGGAGAGAAACCCCGGCATCTGGCAGGGACAGTGCCCGTGACCTCTGATAATGCATCCTGATCCCAGAAAATGAGTTCAGAAAACATTTTTTTTTATCACTGCCTGAGTTTTTAAACCCCTACAAACCGTAATTTCAGCTTAGAGGAGAAAATAATGGTAACCATATTTTTTAAAACGTTACTTGATTATTCCTGGGAAGGCTTAAATGCATACATTATCATAGAGTCACTCACAGTTTAGGAGAGAATGAATCCATGTTATCTGATTAAAAGATTCCTGATGTGTACATTTTTTAAACATTCACATATACTAAACATTATAAATCAACTATTAGTAACATTAATTCTCCACTGTTAGATAAAAATGTTTAATAGAATTAAAATTACTGCAAGGCCACTAAGTCACACAACAAAAGCCAAAGTAGTTCTCAATATCAATTTGTTTTGAACATGTAAAGGATATAGTGTCACATAATTTTCTTGTTCATTTTGATTATTGGCCTGTAATTTTACTTAGGAATTTGCTGAAAATTATAATGAAACAACAAAAATGGGCTTTGGCATTCACATTTACATTTGGTACCAACAGAGCATTCTCTGTCGTTTGGTGTATTTGAAAAGTATTCTTCATAAATGAAAAATTTAAAATTTCTTACGATGAATCCAGAAATGCAAAATGCCCTTCTATTTGCTGACGTTCTATTACAAATGTAACTCCTTACGAACTGAGAACTGTGTGATAGTTGGAAAAAAACAGAAACTCTAACACTGCTTAAAGAATCTACCAGTGTTATCTACAGTGTGACCAGTGGTCCCAGGAAGTCCTGTGAAACCCTGGGAAATGTCAGCACTGCCTTTCTAACCATCAGTCAGAGAAAACAGCAAGCTAGCGACAGAGGGACAGTCCTGTCCTGTGGAGTTGCCAGGCTGCCAAGCAGGACTGGGACATGCTACGTCAGTCATCGGAGACCCAGGGCACGTGTCCCTCACACTTGCAGCATCTGACAGGACACAGGCTCCTTAGCAAGGTAACCAGGCAGGGCTGACAAGTGAGTGGCAGCAGGAAATCTCTGCAGTAATCAATATGCACCATTGGTGTGTCAGATGAATGCTTATTTCTCCCTGCCCACTTCTTTCTCTTCATTCTTTTTTCTTTTCTCCCAGTAGTGGGATTTGAACCCAGGCCTGTAGTACTGAGTTACTTCTCCAGCCCTTTAAACCTCTGACTGTGTTTTGCTGCGTTGTGTTTTGTTTTCCGACAGGCACTGCTAAGTTTCCATTCTGCCCAGGCTGGATTGGAAGTTGCAGTCCTCCTGCCTCAGCCTCACAGCTTGCTGTGACCACAGGTGCACTCCACCATGCCTGGCTGCACTGCTCATCTTTATTGAGACCTAAGAATGTCATGCTAGACGACACATAAAACAGTTATTTTATTTACTAATGCTGATTTTTCTAAAGAAAAAACTTGCCCAGCTTGTATTAACGTAACTGCTCATATCCCTGTTCCATACCTAGGGATACACAGTCACCCATCTTGAGGGAATTCGTTTCAGGGACAGCACTGGGCAGAAAAGCCAAGCACGCCCAAGACTGCAGAATAGGCAGGACCTGGGCAAGGTCTATGCCTAGACTCTCACGGCTCCGCGTCTCCTCTGCACCGCTGACTTCTGACGCAGTGTAACTGCTGTGCAAGCCCGCGTGCCATTGTGTTCTTCAGGAAGTGAAGACAGGAAGAAAGTCTTGTGCTTTTAGAGAATGATCTGGACAGCTGAGATTTTTTGCAACTGTATTTTTTTGTGGCTGGTTGAGTCCAGGGGTGTGGAACCCTTGGAAGCAGCCTATAATTCTGGGGCCTAAGAAAGATGAGGCTGGGAACTCCTGAAGTCCTCAGTGAACCAAACCTTCACCCAAACCATGGTCTAGCAGGGAAAGAAGTTTACCACTGGACGTTATTATCTACTTTGCAATCAAAAGAACTCACTGATTCCATGCAGCAGAAATTCACCCTATTCAGAAAAATCATCGGTTTGTTAGAACTAGAAATATTTTCCTGTGACTTCCATTGTATGAATGTTCCTTACCAGCATGCAGGGGAGTAAGTGAGATAGAGGAAGGCGACATTCAGCTTTGAATAAAGAACTCTGAATTCAGTGTCACACAACTGCAGTCTGAAAACAAGCCTTTAAAAACCTCCCAGCCCAAATTCTAAGTCTTCAAGTTGAGAAAAAGTAAATTTCAGAGGAGCAAAATGTCTCAGCTTCTACTGCCGATTCATTGTTAACTGAGACAATAATCTATGTCTTCCACTCTTAATTCACTATATTTGCTGGGGGTTTTTCTAAATGTAATAGCTGCAAAACAAATGACTATAAAGATGGAATTAACCACATTATTAATCTAAACAGTCTCAAATTAAACTTGACCTGTAGAATTATACCTTAACACACAGGCTACGGGACATCTCGTGGGTCATGTTCAATTACTTCTTGCTTATTCAGTGTCTTTCTTTTGTACAAGAATAATTATGACAATAGAAAAATTACAAAACATACATATAAAATACTGGAAAGTAATTCAACAATATAAAGCCAAATATTAGTTCTTTTTTTTTCCTCAGTAAAAAGCCCCCATGCATATAAAGGGGGTTGAAATATGGAGCATGAGTTCGTCAAAGAACCCTGGCTTCCTTGAATCTGGAGAGGTGCTGGGGTCTCTCCCCCTCCTCCTGGCCACTTCCCCTAACTTTTCGTTTATCACTTTGCTCTTAGTAGAAAAATGACATTCTTGCATTTTATTTCCCAGTGAGTGTTATACAAAACTGTAAATGTAAAGTGTAATGTTTTGCAAAAAAATAAAATAATTAAATAAAATATACAATAAATAACAAACTGAGAAATCAATTCAAGCAAGACTCTTTTAAAGATGGCTCAGTATAGTAAGAAATAAGAATAACACTAAAAAGAATGACTTTATTTCTGGATAACACTGTCAGTTTTTCATAGGGCCCCAGTGGATGAAGAACTCCAGAGAGATACTGCTTCATACTACTTAAAATAATATATTAAAGGATTTAATTCAATGTTTACTTTCTTACATGAAAAGCAAGCAAAACAAAAACTGCAAAATGACAAGCAGCCAGTGATAAGTTGTGCAAAACTAGTCATATTCTTTGAAATCTATTCTATTCTTTAAATATTTTTAATAATTAACATTTGAGGATTTAGTTCCTGAATTCCATGAACAACGTACATGTGTTGCAAAATAGTCTGTAATGCTGTTTGAATTGTTTCCCTAATACAATTTAAAATACACAAATGTACATTTAAAATTAAGGTGGCAGGGTTTCCTTTTCACCAGTGCAGAGATAATAAAAGTTTGAATCAGGAAAGGATGGAGGGACCAGAGAAGGAGGTGTCAGTGACTCTCTAAGGTGATTTCAACTTCATCTTAAGGTGGCGGTGACTCCTTCTGAAAGTGCTCCAGTGTCTCCATTAGAAACAGAACCTTCGGAGCACACCAATTCCTGCTCATTGCAGAGCTGAAATTACTCTGATTTGTTCTTATCTCTTTATTTAATTAAGTGAGGTTCAAAACACTTTTATTTGGGGGAGTGAACTTAGTGCCTTTAATTTTTAAAATTTCCAGACATAGAAATTTCCAGGTGTCCCCTGGGTAGTTACTTTCAAACACATCTTCTCTCAAGACAGATACAGAAGCAAAAACAGAGGTTCACGAGCTTCTCTCATGGAAAGTCGTTTCTGGAAAGGGTTAGCACTCAGTCACACGTAGTCTAATTGTCTCTAGAGCCGTTGTCTAAATAACTAGACAGCCAGCAGTCAGCCCAGGAGCTCCCCATTGCTTTACTTAATACTGATCAGATGCAACTCCAGAGGTCAAATAAGTTATTGGGGTCCAGCTGTCTTATAAAACGTCCAGGCAGTCTGGTTCTACATCGTCAGACAACACAGCACAAGTACAAACTGACAACCAGAGTCCTTGCCATACTTTCTCACCGAATAAAGATGTGGGAGAAATAACTGCGTCAGTTCCCATGAAAAGAAGGTGTGTTCTGTGTCCCTCACGGTCTGCGATGACAGTGGGAAAGCAGGTGAGCCGTCAAGTGCACCACATCAGCTCCTCTCCAGAGCCGAAGGTAAACGGGAAGTCTCAGGTGTGGGCATTGTCATTTTGGAATGGTCACACTAATCAGGGGCAGAAATCAGAACCAACGGCATCATCGTGTCTGCACAGACCGTGCAGACCTGGAGCGCGGCTCATCACTCCTGGGGCTTCACTCCAGACCTCTGAAAGTTCTTGTTAGACTGATAAAGTCACTACAACAATGGACATCAAAGCTGAAAAGCATCTTCCCCAGGAGCGCGGCCTCACGAGAGGAAAGAGGTGACAGGAGTTAAAAGGTTGTCCCGTTCGTTCTGCACCCGCTGTCTGGAAGTCACCAGGGCAGCTCGAGCTGCTTCGGTCGGCACCTGGTGCGTGAGTTACAGCTGCCTGTAAACAGCGGCAGCTCCTTCCCGGGGCTCCCTGATGTGCTCCTAGTGGATGTTGCTGTTGGCTCTGATCACCACTAACCTGATGAGACGTAGACACTGAGAAAATGATAACTGAAGAGCAGTTATGTAAATCAGCGCAGTACTTTAACTGTGATGAAAGGCTTTGACATTGTCTTGAATATATCCATCTTTATTAAATTACTGACTCTATTTTGTCCACTTCAGAAACCTTATGCTTATGAAAAAAGTTTTTTATTTATAGTGATTTCTCCAAATTACATTTTGAGAAAAAAGAATGAAGTGGAGGACTTAGAGGTGGCTTCAGATAGCAAAACAAAGTCACAATAGTCAATATAGTATGATAATAACTTAAGGATCAATTCAGATCCTCAGAGCAGGATGAAGGACCCAGAAAGACTTAGAGGAGATTGATTCCCACAAAGACGCCAACAATTTAACGAGGGAAGTGGGTATCCCTTGCCGCAAACAATGCCGAGACAAATGGGTGGCTGTGTGCACAGAGCAAGAAAACTAACTCAAATGCCTGATGCGTATCGTAGACAAAAATTAAATGAACATGGGTCTTGGATTGAAGGCTAAAAATGAGAACTAAACAAGTTTTAGGAGAAAGCACAGGGCAATCTGTTTGCTTAGGCAAAGATTTCTTAAACATGATTCCCAAAACTTGATCCACCAAACTCAAAATTGGGACGTTCCACTTCATTGAAATGAAGGAACTGTTGGTTTTGAAAGAGCATCAGTGAAACAATGGAAAGACAGCTGTGCCCTGGGTGGTTACTTTCAAACACAGCATAGTGTGTGCTATGTTTGTGCTATAGTTTGGCTTCCCCCAGCTACAGCACATTACACTTGCAGGTCATGGCTCATCTATTGATCTTAAATAAGTTCTTATCATTACGTCACCTTACAGAAGTGCACGATGTCAGGCTTCTAAACCCGAGGTCAGAACAGAGCAAAGGCCGTTCTCTGAGTATCCCCTTGGGACTATGATGGGGGAGACACCAACAGCAGAGCAAGATCTCCGCCTGCCTCACCCCTTGTGCACATAAAACTTTGATTCATTATCAGGAGCCATTGCTCAGCCTATTCATCCATTCATTTTTCTCTTACAAATACATGACTGTCTTGTCTTACAGTTTCACTTGCCCGATGAGTGGTAAGCCAACTCTGAAAATGTCTTCTCTAAGTGCATAAACTAATTAAAGTCTTGGTTGCTTCAGAGACTCCACTGTCAACATAGATCTGCTTCCGGCGATGCAAGAGGGTTATTTTCCTTCTGCTCCATGGTAATGATGACTCGTTAATTTATTCTGAGTGTCCTCAAAGTTATGACTGACTCAGCCGGCTGAGCTCCCGCAGGCAGGGCGGGGCAGCAGGACTCTGATGGGGCTGATTGGCAGTGGCTGCTAAGGCCTGGCTGTGGATGGTCCCATGATAACATCCATTCTGCTTTTCCTTTGTGCCCTGAGGCCTCCCACCTCGAGGAGGTGTCGTGGCTGAGGGCTGCTCCGACAGGAGAAGTTTACACAAGGAGACGGGACAGGCCACAGAAACACCCACGGCAGCTGGTGGAGCAGCACCAGGCCCCAGCACCCTGCCAAGGTGACCTCACCCCGAGCCCCCAGTGGAGAATGAACTCCTCCTTCCCCAAGGGCTCCCTCCCTTCAGAGAGATGAAGTAAAAGTCATTTAGGCCATTTGTTTCCTTTTATTATTTCTTGACTTTGATTTTTCCCACCCTGTACTTCTACTGGAGATTCTTCCAAATCCCTTAATATGCATGGTCATATCTTAGTACATAATTTTAAAAACCTAGATTTCTTTTTATTTTATTTATTTATTTATTTATTTGGCATTGGGAATTAAACTCATGACCTCGTGCTTGCCAGACAGGCGTCGTGCTGCTCAGCTATAACCCCGGACTTAGATTTCTTTTCTTGTGTATTATGTTGACAAAAAAAAAAAAAAAATTCAGGAATGAAATACATTTTTTTTTCCCAGAAATGTAATTTGAGAGATATTTCTCAATGTCCACTGCTTACATTATTTGTCAGGTAAGGTTTAGAGGCAGAAATAGTTTTTCCATTTCTATCTGTAATCATAAATGATTAGAGATATTTATTTCTAATTAAATTGGCAAGTGCTTAAACCATGAAGATAGAGATCGCTCATTAGACTAAGCTTTGCTATTTTGATTAATAGGTTTTTTAAATTTTAAAGTTCTTACCGAAGCAATTTTTATCCTTTTAAAAACCTAATCCTGAGTTTAATTACAGGTTAGAGCACTTTGTGTTACCAAAGCGACTTTGGCATTCCATGTAATCAGAATCAGATAAAATGCATGTTGTGTAACCAATGTGAAGGGTGCTATTAAAATAAAGCCTCACAGCATGCAGATTTTACTTTTGACCTCATTCTCAGGGAGTCATTTTATCCACAGTCCAACGTCTGCAAAGATCCCACAAGGAAGCTCTGGTTTCCAGGAAGACAAGTCCAGGCAGAGGAAAACCTTATTTTACAGAGTGTCAGGGAATGAGCAGACTTGAGCAAGACTCCTGTTTTCTTTCCCTTGTTGCCTGGGCTTGCCCGTGCTGGGGCTGCTTGATACCACCCACCGGCTGGGACCCAGTGTTCACCTTTCAAGTTAGGAGGCGGAAATGCTCACTAGATGCATTATGGAACTCTGCCTCCTGAGAGCAGAATGAGAAGATGTGGGAGAAGGAACACTGTGAGGAGTCAGGAAACCCTGGATTTCCACTGACACAAACTGTGGGATCCATAAAATAACCCATGCATCGATGTCATAAATTCACGGATAGATGACACAAAACTGCACGGGACCGAGCTCTAAAAAGTTAAAAATTAGTAACTACTCAACAAGCAACTGGGCCAAACAGTCGCCTCCACATTTTAGACTGGAGCTCACTTCCCGGGCTGTTCATTGAATAATAGGTTTATTGGGTGAGATTAAAAATAAGGGAGAAGCAAAGAGAATCCTGCAAGAACTGCTCCTGGGCCAAACCTGAGACATATGCATGGTTCTTGCAGTTCCACGTTTCAGTTTGGGGACTCAAACTTGGGGAGTTTGAGTTGAGTTGGGGAAGAGACTCAATCTACAAGAGCAACTGCTTACACCCTGCCACTCATTTAATTCATAAAAGGAATAGAGAAAATTAATTCTAAAAGAGGGACAAAAATATTAACAAACTTACTTGCTCCTCCACCCTTAGTCAAGTGATTCCAGACGTTTCTTTCCAGCTGGAAGGAACCAGCCACAGCGATTTCAGTTCAGGTAAATGTCACCTGTGGCATTTCGTGAGAAAAGCTCAGGCAACAGTGGAGGTCCTTCCTGGGGTTTCTTTTTTATTTTTCTATTCATCTTTAATGTTTTCTCAACTTCAACTTCATTTCCATTGTTTTAGTTTATGTTTTTACTCTAAAAGCAAAACAAAAAAAAGGATAGAAACAATACAGAATTACAAAAACAATAGTAGGAAATTAACACTATTTAATATATTGCATATTGTTATTTTAGAAGTAGTTGCTCAGGCTACAAGGTTTAGGCCTGAAAAAAAAGATCAATTATTCAAACAATGAAAAAAATGATCAATCAATCAAACAATGAAAGCATGAACTATTCTTGCAGAGGAACTTACAGAGATTAGTAACATAGTTACCTATCTTGTATATATATATATATACACATACACACATGTATATGTATGTATACCTATATACATCCAATCTCTTCCCTTCTTCCACTGTCTTAGTTTGAAAGGCAGAAATCTAACAGGCAGAGCTCTCGGGCGTTACACAGAAGACCTGGTAGACAGGAGCTGGAGGGGCCACACTGGCTGTGCCGCGGGACGGCAGTATGTCCTGTGGGCTCTGTCCCTGCTCTCTGAGGCGGGGCCAGTAGTGTGAGTGGCAAGGAAAGCTATGAAAGGGGCTGTGTGTGTGTGTGTGTATGTGTGTCTCTCTCTCCCCTGCCCCCAGCTTTCTGTCTGTCAGTCCTGACAGAAACGCTGTCTCTGGGCCTTCTCTGCTCCTCCATCCCCCAAATGTCTACAGGACAAATATTATGCATGAAATGAAGCATCTAAAATAATAAGTCCTCTGACCGGAATGCTTCTCATCTGACCCACAGCCTGGGCTAAACAGTGAAAGCTCCAAACCCACAGAATTTTGGGTTGCTGATGCTAATAGTTTGCAATTCTTGCCTTTTCCTGCACTTTAAGAAATTTTATGCACTTTAAGAAAATAAACACTCGAAAGGTACCTGTAGTGTGCACTGAAAGCTGTGTGCAGTGGCGGAAACTGACACTGTTTTTCTTCAGCTGTGTCAGGTCAAATCTCATGAGTTTACCTCTAAAAGCAAGAGTTTCTCATCAAACATGGAAAACAAGAACTGGAGCGGGTGGAGTTTCCTCGCTGAGCTCAGCAGCACGGGAGTGGCCTGGTGGGCAGATGAGACTGTCAGGACGCCTCAGCCCTGCGATCTCGACCAAGATCAAAGCAACTCCCGTGCCCAGCAGACTCCCTGTCCTCTAGTTTCATTTCCTGTAGGTGGTCGGCTCCTGAATGGCAGTAATTATCCAAGTCTCTGATTCCAGGCAGTTTCCTTCCTGACTCTGAAAACAGCACAAAGCAAGCTGCCTGGGAAGGCCCTAACTTTACAGCCCGTGTGTAACTGTCCCAGCGAGTTCTAAGGTGGGAGGGATGGGTGTTTTGTTCCAGCAGTCTTTGAAGTTTCCTGCTGAAGCTTATTTTTAAACACCCTATCAGTCTGCTCTACATTTGTAAACAAATTGACAGGGTCACTCCTAATTCTTACCAACTTTTCAGCAATTACAGTTGGCAGTGACAGTTAACAAGAAAATTCTATCTGAGCCAATGATATTTATAATTCTGTGATTGAACACGAAGCATATTGAAAAGCTTAGAAAGAAAAAGCATGTACAAACAAAATATTATTTTTCATTTTTAGGTAGAATGATCATCTATGGATAATGTTTATCTTAAGAGCTCCAAAGTTAAAATTCCTCAGATTGATAGGGAATTGGAAAGGAATTTTTAAGGGTGGACAAGATTTGTGATATTTAAGGTCTAATGGTCACATTTTCAGCATGCGTTCTAAACAAATGAAATAACCATGACGCGGGCAGAATGCAGATGGTAACTGCAACAGACCAGGTAAACATAGGGTTTGAATAAAGAACTGTACATTCGGTGTCTACAATTTTCCACTGAAAACTAGCCTAAAAAAAACCCTCCTAGTCCAACTTTTAAATTTTCAACTTGTGAAAATCCAACTTCAGAGAAATGAACTGTCTCAGGTTATATTATCAACTAGTGGTTTGAGCAAGGCAATAACCCACGACCTCTACTTTTAATTCACTACAAGTACTGCTTTTTTCTAGATATAATAACTAAAACACAAGTGGCTATTTATTTTGAATTATCTATATAATTATCAGCCTAAGTATTCCCAAGTTAAACTCAGTATAGAGAATTATACCTTAACATACAGACTATAATATGTCTTATAGTTCTTATTCAATTATTTATTGTTTAGTCAACATTTCTTTTATTCAAGCATTATTATGAAAATTTTTAAAAAATTTTAACACCCGTATTTCTGTTATCACATTACATAACTTTTAGCTCTTCCTTCTAGAACTCATTTATGCTTGCATATTTTCTGAAGTTGTAATGATGGAGTAATATCATCTTTGTTCCATTTTTTAATGAACATTATACCAAGACATCGTCATGCTGTTACCTAAGTTCATAATTATTACTTTAGCAACTGCATATTTCACTGATTTCATCGAATATTTATCTGCTGTCCTCTTGTTGAGCAATTAGGTCATTTCTACAACTACCATAAATAACACTTCTGTGAAAATGTTTGTACAATTGCTTTCCTCTATGGTTATACTTTCAATTATTTTTCTGTGAATGCATGAGATTATTGGATTGTAAATATGTGTAAGGATTTAGATATCAATAGCACTCAAAGTACATTTTGCCATAAGCTGCTCTGCAGTTTTGTTGTAGCTGTGGGAAGAAGCCACCCAGGCTGCTGTGGGTCCATGAGACAGCCCGCTCTGGCCTGGAACATGCCCTGGAGACAGCAGCAAAGCTTCAGAGGGGACCGCCCCTGGGAGCAGAAGTGACCTCAGAAGGCTGCAAGGATAATTTATAAGATGTCCACTCAGAAGGGTCCAGCAGCACTTCCTGAAGCTCCTGGCCAGATTTCTAAGTGAGCACCTTCTTCTGAGCTAGGCTGCCACAGGCGGGACGCTTCCATGCCGGAGACCCAGGAACCCTAACACGCGGACCGTCTAACACATACGCAGGGTCTCATCCATGTGACTAATGCTCCTGGGAATCAGAAATTCTTTGACAGCAAAACTCAATCCTTCATGTAAGAGAATGAGAATCTTGAGACAAAACAGAGGAGGGAACTCAGACCCCCCATCCCTGACGAGCAGGAGCCCGTCCCCTACACAACACGTACCACCCTTGGTGGTGAGGCCGCTCACCAAGCCTCCTGCCTGGGGCCAAGGTCCCAGGGCGGGGCTGCTGCACCCAGCATGGGTTTTCTTTGCTCAGCCATGCAGCTGTCGCTTTCTTAGGTGCATTTTGCTCAAGAACTCATTTATCCGCACCACTCTCACCAGCGTCGTTTATTCCTCTCAGGGACAAACACGGAGCTCAAGGCCCCGGAAGTCCAAGAGCTAAGTTCTGAGTCTGCAGCAGAGTAAGACCCGGCCTCCTGGGAGCCTGCTCCCACGAGCTCCCGCAGAGGGCCTTCCTGGGTGGCACTTGGGCCGCAGTATGGTCACAGCCTTTCTAGAACAGCTGCTTCCTTCTGTGATTTTTCTTTGCATAAATCTGAAACACTTTTCCGTGACTTCCCTTTGTGCAGAATGTCAGTCACGCTGGACATTACTTTACAGTTTAATGTGAATCCAGGAAAGTACAAGTGGGAACCACAGTAGTGACCCAAAATGAACTCGCCAGCATTTTATGAAATGTTATAATATTTTGTACTCAATCTTCCTGACTCGAGAGTGCTCAAGTCACAGCAGATACTCCAAATCAGCAGTTGTGTTGCCAGTAGAATCTCAACAATACTAATTCAGATTTAACAACCACTCTGATTCATGTCTTCAGATTTAGATCCCATAAAAACAAAGGATGAGGTCTCATGACTTTCATCGAAACGTCTCTAAATATAAGTCCTAAAAAAAAAAAAAAACGAATCTGCTAATGGGTTGTGACAACAATGTACCTGAATCATAAGCCTGGTGACCTCAGATTTAACTACTTTTTCAAGTAATTAATCTGATTTTGAAAATTACTTAAAATTGTTCTTAAGAATGTTAGTTGGAATGGTTTTGGCAGAGTCAAAAGGAGTGCTTTAAAACCTTTACCCAAGAAAAAGTGGGATGACTTATGAGTTACGTAAAGAATCACCACAAATTCATCTCAAGGAGAAAACACTTTTATGTACAATTAACATATCACTAGTGAAAGTTTAAAATTTAAAAATATCATGCTAGACATTCACAGGAAAGCCATTTTGAGTCTGTAATAGGCAAAAACTGGATGTAGGTTTTGAAGAAAAAAATTTTACAACACGTGTCGCCAGCCTTTATATAAGTCCTTAACTTCCGTACACTTACAAGTAGAGTGACATGATGAGTTATGTCCTATGAAAGGGAAAGAACTTGATTTCATGTAAGTTCACAGATTCCTCAGAATCTGCTTGTAAATGGTTTGGCTGTTAAGGCATAATTTCTTATAGAAAATATTTCGAATTATAGCCTCTCTCCACCTGAGACCCACTGAATGTAATTAGGTCAAACTGTGGTAATTATTCTTAAGACAGAGCTCCAGGTTCAGGGGGCGGCAGGCAGAGAATGTGTATTCACCGCTCTCTGCCTGGTTCAGGGCCGGGTGTAGACAGACCTGGACCTCCATCCACTGTGTGAGGTTTTGCCTGTCTGTTGCTGTGTGTCCTTTCACTTCCTGTCTTCTCCGGCTCCTTGGCACACTCCCCACTGGCGTGCGCCTCCCAAGGTGCTCTGCGGACTGTCCCCTCCCTTGTCCCCACTACAATGCCTGGCTCACAGAAGATGATATTTATTCATCGGAGGAACTATAGGAAGTAGAAAGAACCACATGCTCCTAACTGGTCCTCTGCCCTCTCTGCCCATTTTCCATCTCAGCTGCTCTGCAGGCTCCCCATGGGGTGCCCCAAGCTCAAGCCAGAGCTTGAGTTGCAGCTAACCACGGTGGTCAGGTGCAGGATGGGAGCGCAGACCGGAGATGCCAGGCAGATTTCGGATTCGGTGATGGAATCCTGGCTTTCCAGTGATTAAATAATGAGTCGGCATTGCCAACAAGACTGGTCTAACAAGCATCACAAAGCAAGGTAAATGCCCAGTTGTGTGGTCTTGTTCTCTAAGCAGCGACGGGACCAAGGCAGTCACCTCTGTCTTCTGCAGCAGCAGGGAGCCTCAGGAAATGGTGCCACCATGCGTCCCTCCCCGCCACCCCCATCTCGGCCGGAGGCTGATGCTGAGGAGGCCCTGGTGCCCCCAGGCCTGCGCCGCTGGCCTCCCGGGCCGCATACCTCGCTCGCTGCCAAGCGCGTAGGGCAGAGCGCTGCTCCTGCTCTTGTATGGTCAAAAGGAGCGGGCGCTCGCTCAGGGCCGTGTGGGCACATGGCTGGCTGCGGCCCCAACTGTGCCCACTGAGCCTCTGACAGATGAATCATGAACCTGGGGCTTGGAGAGGCAAATGTTTACCGTGGAACAGTAACAAGAAGGTCTGGGCTTTTTGCCATTTAGAGAGAAAGAAGAAGCATGTAAACTCTCTTATCCTTTCGTGGAGATCGCCCTGAGAAGGTGCCACACGCCGAGCTCAGTCTGCAGGGCCCAGGTTGGCAAGGACCAGACTGTCACGGGGCCGCGAGCGTGTGCGGGGTCCACACAAGTATGCACCTTGGTGCACACACATGAGACAAGTGCATGGCTGCCTCGTGAGGCAGACTCGATTCGCTGTGAAACAGAGTGGGCTGCGGCTACTGTGGGACCTGCCCTTTGTGCCACACTCCTTGTTTGGAGAATAAGCAGCCTGGCCTCACGCATCAAAGTCCAAGAGCGCAGCACTGCGAGCTGTGTTTATGAGCTGGGGCCTTGTTCCCTTCACCTTTGGCTCAAGCTCTGTCCTTTGCTGGCTGTGTGACTTTTGGCTTGTCACCTAACGCCTTCCGCTCTGGTCACGGCAGCCACAGTATGTTTATGGGTATTAAGAAGTTAGAGCACCACGTGGGACAGACTGACATCTCAACAAACGTTACTTGAAGAATATTTGTTTACTGATATTACTCCTAGTATGCCTAAAATTAGAACTAGGATAAAATTCTGCCAAGTATCATTATGGCTCAGGAGCCCAAAATACCCACCGATATCATTATAGGTGGGGTTGGTTTGCGCTTCTGAAGAAGGTTAGCCAGGCAAAGGTATTTTGAATGAACTATGTGTCTATCGTTCACCCTGTCTATCGTTCACCTTCTCATGACTTGAAAATTGATTCCCGTGCTGTGATTTTCTGCTCTTCTCACTCTACCTGATGAATTTTATTTTATTCAGGAATAAAGTTAGAATGACTTAGAGGCAAGGCAGTGGGAGTTCAGCACAGCAGTGCAGCCTCTCCAGGGTGCGGTGCACACGTACACATGCGTGGCTGCTCCCTGCCTCTGAGAGTCAGAGCCTATGACTCAGACAGACTCCTGTTTCCTTTTGGCCAGCAGAACGCTTTTCCTTCGACCGTGGTTTGTTTCTCAGTGTCTCTCTGGCTCCCTGACAAACCATGTGGTGACCCAGAGTTCAATATGCAAATACTTTGGAGGTCCTGTGGCCTCTGCCCTCAGATACTCACAGGGAGGTGAGAGCCTCAGGCTACCTTCGGTTAGGCTGGAGCCGCACAGTGAAGCAGAGTGGAAGTGACTCATTACATGAGAACGGGAACCTGGTCAACGCAAGCTGTCGGTGCATCAAAAGTTTGCAGTTGGGAGCTCATCACTCCATGCAGATGATGTCTCAGAAAGAGGGGAGGGAAATGGAAGTGCTTTCACTGCGTCTGAAGTTCTGACAATCCTGTGACGCGACTCATGTGATATAGGAGCTTCCAACTTCAAGGGTGAGTAAGGAAGGAAAGAGATGATATAAAACTTTAGGAACTTACATCACAGGAGACCTATTTTAGATGTTCTAAAAATATCCGTAGAAACTTCCTTAAATTTCCTTGTATGGCCTCCTTTCTTTAGAATGTCTCTTTGCACCTAAACCTCCAGTGAAAGCTGGAGAAGACAGTAGTAGACAAGGAAGTGTAGGAATTAGCTCTATCAAAAATATCCCTTAATAACTTGTTTGTATACTAGCAGCTGCTTGACATCTGTTCTCATTTATAAAACTAATCAGACTTTGATTGAGGATGAGTAGAAAACCCCAGTCCCTTTTCCCGATGCAGACACTGATTCAACACGAACATACGGATGAATTTTCTTTGTGATAAGTCCAGAACCAAGTTGAGAGTCTCATGTTTCCTGGGTGAGCTGAAATCAAAGCCAGTAGGAAAACGAGACACTCGCTTTCCAGAATACTTCCCATGACACGTACATCACTGTCGGGAAGAAATTCCCACCTTCTCCCTGAGGGAGAAAAGAAACCCCTGGAAAATGTGTCTCACAGTTAGTCTCCCAGGGCTGGGTCTGTGCAGCTGGGGCTCGCCTGAAGGACAGAATCCAAACTGAGGACCACTGAGAATGACAGTGACAGTCAAACCAGCAAGCTCTCGCCAAGGATCCCAGGAGAAAGGCACCGACATAAAGGCAGTGAATAGAGCACATGTCCAGCATTCTAGGTGCGCGGGGGCTGCCCGAAGGACACGCCTCTGTCTTACCTGTCGTGGGGCACTGATAGGACCCGGCACCCTATGGATACCTGGGGAGCCCCAGAGATGACCTCGAGTAGAACACCTCGCTGTTCCTGCAGAGGACCGAGATACAGGAAGGCTCAGATGCTTCTTCCGTAAGCGGGATTGGGCAGAATAAAGCATCCATCCAATACTCCCGCTGACCAGGGCGCTGCCTGGGTACTGGTTTCTATCTCATCTGACTGTTCGCATTGATGGGAACTGGAATTCCTACAGAATCCTGGGCATAGGGATCTGGGCAGTGTCTTCCTCTGCCGCATCAAAGGAACCACAGCACAGCAGGCAAAAGACATCGCAGCTCAGCCGCCTACCTCTGAGGTGAGCGCCCTGGTAGGAGACGGCAGTGGGGTGACAGCGGCCAGCAGGCTGGTTTCTGTCTCTCCTGTCTCAGAGGCCAGGGGGAAGTGATGGGCTCCAGACGACGGACCCGCTGAGAGCAGGGAGCTGTGCTGCCTGCTAACGCTGCAGAGGACTTGCGTGCAGCAGCGGAAAATCAGTCAGAGGCTTTCCCCACGGAGACAGAGAACAGCAGAGGGAAGAGTGGACAGTGCAGTTTCTTGGGGTCGAGTCTGAGGGAGTGATTTCTGTCGCACAGGTCATACAGCACCGATGGGGTCTGGCATAATCCGGATGTCTGAGGGCCTCTAAAGGACAAAGGGCTGGGTGGTTTATAGTAGTTCCGAAGAACCTAGTGTATCACAGACTCCAGAATGAGCAAGAAACTATCAGCTCTTAAAAAAACAAACTGCTGAAACCTCTCTGGGAGTTTACATGCATTAGTTCAGAGAAGAAGCAGCCACAGAAAATGCTTGAGAGGTGCCCAGAATCCTAGGCAGGCTGACTGGTAAAGATTTCCCCATATGAAGCCCCCAAAGCTAGGCAATAGGGCTATGTTTTTCTTTTTTTAAAATTCATAGATTCCAACACAAAGCAACGAAGCTTAAGAGAAAACAGGAAATCTTGGCTCATTCAAAAAAATAAAAACAAAAGAAAATGACTGACAGTAAAGAATTAAGTATATGAATAACCTGACAAGGGATTCAAAATTACCACCAAAAATGCTCAGTAAGATCAAAGGAAATGCTGAGCGAACAAAATGAGAATTATCAATAAAGAGCTAAAGTATTCAAAAGAACTAATGAACAATTCGGAGCTGAAGAATAAATAACTGAGTTGAAAAATCCACTAAACGAGTTTCAACAGTAGAAGAAACAGTGAACTGATCAGCAAAACAATGTGATCAGAAGAGGAAAAATGAATAAAAGAAGTCTGATAAGCTCATCAGACATCATTCATGGACACCTGAGAGCGCCCAGAACAGTAGAAAATGACAGAAAGCTTTGTAGAGGGACAACGGGGGGACCTCCTCAGCCTCAGTGAGGAAAGGTACCGCTGACTCAAAGTCAGAGAAACCCAAGTCACATGAAATCGAAGAGGTAATTACTGGGACGCCTTATAATAAGATAATTACAAATAAAAACAAACGATTTTGAAAACAGCTTTATAAAAGACTATCCATGGATTTCTCAGCAGAAACTTTGCATGCCAGAAGTGAGCAGGATACTATATTGAAACGCCACAAGCAAAGCAAAACAAAGTCTTCTAACAAAGAAGGCCGTGCGTGGCAGAACTATTCTTCACAAATGAAGGTGAAATAAAGACTTTTCCAAATAAAGAAAAGCCAAAGGGGTTTACCACCACCAGAGATGACTTAGCAAAACTGCTAGAGTCCTTCAAGTCAAAACGAAAAGCACTGAGCATCAACGCAAAGCAGTATGAGGCTCCCTGGTAAAGACAACTAAACAGACAAGCAAAACACGCTGAGATATTGTAATGGTCATATGTGAGTCACATTCAGGATAGAAGTTAAAACACCGAAATAAGTACCTCTACAAAACATATTAAACACGTACAATTAAAAGATACATTGTGTTAGCTCATTTCTACAGAGGGTGTGGGAGAGAATAAGATTGCAGTGGGGTCCTCTGTGTGACGGAAGTTAATCTTCCATCAGCCTGGGTGCATCATGATCAACCTAAGATGCTGCACATATGCCCGTGGCAAGTTCACAGACAGTGTCCACAGAAGACACACAAAACAGTGAGAGAGACATCAAAGCACAGCTCCACCATAAAAGAATAAATAAAAAATTTTAAAAGGTAGCAAACCAGTAAAGAAGGACACCGCTCCAGATAGAGAAAATAATGAACAAAATGGCAGGGTTATTTCTCCATCAGAAATTACTTTGGACGTAATAGATTGAGTTGTCCACTCAAAAGGCAGAATACAGATGGAAAGAAAGCAAAATGAAATTGTACGCTGTCTAGAAAACATTTTCTTCAGATTTAAACCACATTCATATGCTAAAAGTCAAAGGGAAGAAAAATTATTCCATACAAATGATAACCAAAAGAGAGGAGGAATGGTCACACTTACTTCAGACTTAAGTGAAAAGTGTTTACAAGAGCCAAAGAAAGATATTACATTGTAATCAAATGGTCAGATAATCAAGAAGAGAAACAATTACAAGTATATGCATATATCAGACCACCTAAATACATAAAGCAAACTGCTGATAGAACAAGAAAAAACAAGCATACTGAAACTTTAAGCATGGGTGAAAGAAATTAAGAAATGCACATAAATGGAAAGACATCTGTGTTCACTGGTTAGAATACGAACATTGGTAGAGTGATTGTGTTACCTAAAGTGATCTGCAGGTTCAATGCACTCCTATTAAAGTCTCAGTGACACTTGGTGGAGGTAGGAAAGCATAACCCTAACCTGTGTGGAACTAGAAAAGACCCTAAGTAGTCAAAACAATCAAGAAGGAAGAACATGGTGAAGGCTTCATGCTTCCATCCCTCTGAACACCCTCCGAGGCTGGTGATGAAGGTAAGATAGTCCTGGCACGAACACAGCCAAAGAGACCACTGGATCAGCATGAAGAACTTGGAGATGAGCCTACACACTTGCAGTCAAGTGACTGCTTGATGAGGAAAGGACAGCCTCTTCAAAAATGCTCCTAGGAAGACTGGCTAGCCTTATGGGAAAGAACAAAACTAGATCTGTGTTTCACACACCGTACATGAGACTTAACTCACACGTGACACTGGAAAAAAACTACAGAGACCAAGCTTTGTAACATTGATCCTGGCAATGATTTCTGTGATATAATGCCAAAAGCACATGCAATAAAAAGAGAAATAGACAAGAGGGACTATATCAACCTGGAAAGATTCTGCACTGCAAAGGAAATAATCATCAATCAGAAAGGCACCCAGTGGGGGGAAAAAATATTTTCAAACCATGAAACTGGTGAGCGGTTAATATTCAAAATATGGAAAGAATTCTTGCAGCTCAACATCAAACAAATAAACAAACTTATTTTTATAAAGGTGGTCAAAGGATTTGAATACAGAGCTACATTGCTTCACAAACTTAATTTGTTCCATGATCCTGGGGAAGATGGCAGAAGTATTTAACAAAATTTTGCTTCTTTTCATGAATGTTACATTAGGTGATGAATATAACCATGGCTATCTTCCCTAGAATCATGGAACAAGTTAAATTTGTGAGCCGTGGTAGCACTGTATACATTTCTTCAAAGAAGACATGTAAATAGTCAACAGCTTTATGAAAAGTTGTATACAGAAAAAACACTACTTATGTCTCAAAGATATACAAATCAAAGATACAATGAGGTATCACTTCACATATATTAGGATGGAGATAGATAGATGACAGAGAGATAGATAAGTGATGGACAGATAGATGATAGATAGATAGAGAGACAGATGATACATAGAGAATACATTGAGGAAAGATTGGGAGGTAAAAGATAAAAAATATACTCTAAACCCTGAAAATACAAGTGTTGACAAGGATGTAGAAGTTCGATCCCCGGTACCAAAAAAAAAAAAAAAAAAAAGACAAGGATGTAGAGAAATCAACTTTTGTGCATTGTCGGTGGGAATGTAAACGTGGTGTACAGAAAAAATTCTCTTTAAAAAAAGTAGACATAACACTACTAGAGGATCCAGAAATCCCAAATAGTATTCATCAAAACAGCTAGGAAGAAGATCTCAGAGAAATATTTGCACTCCTCTACTCACTGTAGCAAGGCGAGCAGTAGTCAAGAAAGAAGCAAAATGGTCTCTGATGGACGAGTGAATAAAGCAAATGTGGTATAGACATGTATAGACAGACAATAGACTACCATCCAGTCTAAAAACAAAGGAAATCATGTCACACACTACAGTGTGGGTGCATAGAAAATTGCCTGAAAAGTGAGCAAATTGATTCAACTTCTAACATGGTGACACTCAATGTTACTCATCACTTCTCAGACGGTAATTTCTGCCAAATAAAAACATAATAATGTGTCCCCTTCCATGTGAATCACCAGATCTGGCACAGTGTGACTTCTGTCTCTTCCACAAAGCCAAAATGACCATGGAAAGTAAATGTTTAGAAGCGCTTCAGGACGGCAGAATAACCACAACTGCATAACCAAAGACCCTTATAAGGACTTCTAGAACTGCTCCGGGAAGTGGCAAGAATGCTGGAGTAAAGCAAAGGGGAATATACTGAGGGAGAAGAATGGTAATCTATCTTTTATAGCAATTAAGTTTTGTTGATGTTTCTTTTAAAAAAAAAACTTCATTTTTTGTACCAGGAATTGAACTCATGACCTTGCGCTTGCCAGGCAGGCTTATGCCTCTGAGCTAAATCCCTGGCCAAAACACAACTTATAATTTCATTGATTTTCAATTCTTTTTAGTTGTGTTTTTATCTTCCTTATTTCTGTTTACTAAATTTAAACTTAATTTTTCTCTTTACTTTCTTTCTCGTTATGTAAAGTTCTTAATTTGAGCTTTCTCTTCTTTTTTTCTGCAGGCATTTGTCAACCACTATGATGGTTTCTTTTAGGACTATTTTTACTGTACCTTTTAAGTTTTAGTAAACTACATTTTTATTTTCATATATTTCAAGATATTTTTTAATTTTCCATTTGATTTCTTCTATAACTCCTTGATTCTTCATGGGTATATTTCCACATATTTGTGACTTTTCCAAAATTCCTCCTGTTACTGAGTTCTAGTTTCATTCCACTGCAGCCAGGAAAAAAACCTGATGTGATGTTAATCTTCATTTAGTTGTAACTTGTTCATAAACTGATGTTCTATTCTACAGAATGTTAACACATGGTTTGAGAGAAACTGCATTGTGCCAGCGTTCAGTTGGAAGACGGAAGCAGGATGATTACAAGTTTGAGTGTAGGCAGGGAAACAGTGACTGAGACCCTGGTCTGGCAATGGAGCTTAGTGTGAAGGTGCTTGGTTCAATGCCCAGTACAAAGACAATTCTTATTCAATTGTTGTTGGATAGAATATTCTTCACATGTCACTTAGTTCTATTCAGTCTATAATATTTTTAACTTTACTCTTTAATATATTGTAGCTATTACTATATTCCTTAGGGAAATTTGCTTTTTGACAAATAACTCTAGTTTTGATGTTTACATAATATTTAATCATGCACTTAGTATTACTTGAAATAAGTCAAAATGTACTCAACTCACAATGTCAGATTTCCTACCACTGCTCATTTATATTTGTCAGGTACAAGTATTTTCTCAGATAGCATAGCTTCCTCTAAAATCTTAAACTTCTGAAGCTAGGAGCTTAATTTGAAAAACCAAAGAGTACACTGGTCAGCATGGACAGCAGGAACCTGACTTACATTCATTCAGGCTCTTATACTGAATAATAAATAATGCTACTTAATAATTATGCAAAATTAAATCAAGACAGTGCCAAATGAAACCAAGACACTCGCAAATATTAAAGTATCATATTTCCACATTAAAGGCCCCCAAAGTGATTTCTAAGCTTCACGATTATTCAAGTATTTCTGATCAACCAATCATGGTACTCATTACCTTAGCCTACAAAATTTGGGGTGACCTGAAGTGAGGTGAACTGTTGATATTCTGGTGATTTTGTGCTGATAAAGTGTAACTGCAGTGACTGACCTACATACTGTGTTTTCTGCAGAGTTAAAATAAATGACTTAAATGAAAACTTTTAATAGTGTCTGCTACTTAGCAATTAATTAATAAACTTATTAGTTAATTAATTTGCTTAATAATTAATTAACTTATCAGTTACTCATTTATATAGACTTCATTTAATTCCTCATAATATCCTTATAAGATTGGCACAACAAGACTAGTCATCTGTATTTATCAAATAAGTAGACTAAAACCCAAGAGGCTAAATATTGTACTTAAGGCCATTACTGCTGGTAGTTGCTAGAATACAAGTAAAACAATATAGGTAAGGATGATGTATCTTGAGGCAACTTTCTGAATTTATTCACAACATTTTCCTTTCATAGGAAATGTGAATTTGAGAAACAGCCAGAGGTCAGACAGTGCCAGAACTGATGAATAAGGTGGATAAGGGCACCACCACGGCGTTGGTTTGGTTTGGTTCAGTTTTTATGGAAATTGCTATACCAGAAGCAGCATGTGACATAGATCATTGTTATGATGAAAGATGAATCTGTCATTTCTCAGGCCATTTCCTATATGCATCATTCCTTAAACACTTTAAAGAGCCCTGATACTATTTAGAGTTCATTGTAGTGTTCCTGGATACAAACTCACTTCTCACAATTCCATCAAGGACAAACACACTCCATATCCCCTCGATGTCAGATCATGGATCAAATAATTGATACCATGATAGAAGTGAGCTATTAAAATATGTAGGAGTCATTTGTTCATTTGTTTAGCAAAACTTTACTCTGTTGAAATTTTGTACTGTGCAAGTTATTTACCACACTTGGGGCATATGGCAGAAGAGAAGAGGAACCTGAGGTGAGTTGTAAGTGATTGAGTTGAAGTTACCCAGGCAAAGGAGAACAGGTGTGAATCTGAGACACAGAGCACTAGGCTGCTATGCAAACAACCGAGAGCACAGAGCCTACCTGTGACTCTGTGCATACCTCAGAAGCTGTATATATGGAGACTTCCAAGAAAATGGTGGAGTAGTGAACAGCAGAGAAACAGCCTCTCAGAGATTTGTGGTTCAGATTCTGGAATATAGAAAGTGAGGAAGAAAGAAAGATGAAAGTGGGACCCTGGGACCCAGGAATGATCTGAAATGAGAACTAAAGCCGATGGAGAGGGCAAACAGAGAGACCTCAACATGGAAGACGGAGGTGGCTCTCACTATGTGTGAAGAGCAGCTGGAAACTGCAGCTGCATAGTGACTACTGGAGACCCCAGAGGCCTTCACAGAGAAACACAGCAGCTGACTGAGTGGACTGCAGTGGCTGGTGAGTTGTCAGATTCAGACACCCCCCAGGAGAGGGTGATTTGTCAGTTGCCATCTTGGAGAGGGCCCAACTGAACCCAGAACTCAAAGCAGCTGTGGGTTGGCTCCATCTAGCAGCTCCCAGTGTCAGGTTGAGGTGGAACTGAGTTCAGGTTGGCATGAGGTCAAAGAGCCAAATTTAACTGGAGGAAGCTGAGTTCAAGCTGACAGGAGGCACATGGAGTATCGTAGGTTGAACAAATCCAGTGCCAACCTCACAGCCAGAAACCAGTGAACTTCATGGAACTAAAGGTGCTATCTTGATGGGATTATCCAGCAACTACAGTAACTCTACTGCTGTCTTGCTGGGATGAATCAACGTGAATCTGTTCTCTGCCCACTCTCTAGCAGTGACAGCAGAGACATTCTTAAAGTGGGCATTTTCTTCTTCTTCTTCTTCTTCTTCTTCTTCTTCTTCTTCTTCTTCTTCTTCTTCTTCTTCTTCTTCCTTCTTCTTCTTCCTCTTCTTCCTCTTCATCTTCTCCTTTGTCATTTTCATTCTTCCTCTTCTTCTTCCTCTTTTTTGATTGTTCATTCCTGTTTTTATATGAGTGTGAACATTATTTCTAGTTTTTGTTGTTGTTCTGTACTTATTTTTATTTCTTTCTTCTCTCTTTCCTTTCTGTTTTCTTCACATTTCCCACTGTTTCTCTAATCTTCCTTTGTCTTTTGGCCTTGCTTCTAATCTCTTTCTCTTCTTTTATTTCTATATTTCCCCAACCACTTTTAAATTTTCTCTCCTGAGGGTAAAGTTGCCATATTGAAAATATATTTACTATAACAAATTTTCTGAATTGTTTTAGAGTTTGTTATATAACCAAAAATCCTCATTCATAATGTTAAAGATTTCAAATTAATAGTTATAACAGTTTGTCATTTTCTAGTCTGTGCTTGATGCCATAGTTATCTGATTGTACTACTTTAGCCAAGGTAAAATAATAGTTATAATCAATAGTTCTTCTTGGTATACCAAGACTGAGATTGCCTCAGGATCATAAAAAATACTATAGGCCAGTGCCAAAGAACAAGGGACTAGATCAAATAGGCAGCAACTTCTCATCCCCAATAAACGGAAGTGGTAGGAACTTGCAACAGACCCAAAACCCAAAAGTCATTGACACCTAGAAATATCTCTTAGAAGTCATTATTTCTTAAGGGTTCTCAATACTAGCAATAAAGCTACTCACCATAGGCAATTTACAAGCATTAATCCAGGAATTAAACTTTAAAAAAATAGAAAATGAGAAGGCACTTAAAGAAGATGCAACCCCTGACTTCTTGCTCACCAAAATCAAATCCAGAGGGCAATGAGGTAGAACAATTTGAAAGCCACCTACCTGCACTCTCACAAGTGGTGACAGCACAAGAAACAAAGCAGATGAATGAGGCTCTAGAAAAAATCAAATCAGAAATAATTTCTCAGATAACTATGGAGATGTTGATCATAGTGAAGGACAGAGTTTTAAAAACAGGCATTTAGGAAAGTGTTGAAAACCACCCAACATAGGAAAGAAATGGAATCCACAAAATAGATGGAAACAGATATCCAGAATATTAAAAATTTCATTGAATGTATATGCAGCAGAATGAGCCAATGTGAAGATAGATCATCGGGTCTAGAAGATAGGACTGTGGTTAGTGATAATGAAAAGAAAAATTCCTTGAAAATAGCAGGGGATTATTAAAAATTAACCCACAGCTGCCAGCTGATGCAAAGAAGAGTGATATAGGATTATTTGGAACCAATGAAAGAGCACGAGATAGCTCCAATGACATAAAAAAGAAGCAACAGCAGAAAACTTTCTAAGCATAGAAAAAGAGTTTGAGAAGCAGATAAATGAAGCATATATAACTCCAATTAGCCATGATCCAAAGAAAAAATCTACAGCAAGGCATATAATTGTCAAGAGTCCAGAAATCCAGTGCAAGAACAGACTACTAAAAGTCCTTAGAGAAAAGGAACAGGTCAGCTAAAAAGGACAGTAGACTTCTCAATACCAATTCTTAAGTCAAGGAGAGCTCAGAATGAAGTATTTTAAGCCCTACAAGAAAAAAAATCTCCAGCCCAGACTAATGTAGTCTGCAAAACTATCTTTCAAAAATGATGGAAAAATAAGATATTTCCATGACAAGAACACTTGAAGAAATTCACGACCACCAAACCAGCACTCTAAAATGTTTGGAAGGACATTCTAGAGAAAAACAAAGAGGGTGTTTGGGCTCCATGGACTCCCAACAACATGAATCTAGCAGTCAAGGCAAGTAATTAAACAGTGGGGGAAAGCAAAGGAACCAACAACAGGAAAATAACAAGACAAAGATAAGTCAATACATAAGAGTTATAATCACCCATGTAAATGATCTCAGTTCACCAATCAAAAGACACAGCCTTGCACAATGGATCAAGAGGCAAAAATCCAACAATATGCTGCATAAAAGATACATTTAATTCAGAAAGAAATTCACAAACTGAAAGTCAAAGGATGGAAAACAATCCTCCATGCAACAAGAACCCATAAAAAAGCAGGGGAAGATAGTTTATTTGCAGAAAAAGTAGATTTGAAGCCAAGACTGACTAAGAGAGACAAAGAATGCACCAAATAGTCAAGAAGATTATACACCATGACCAAGTAGAATTCATCTCAGGAGTGCAGGTGGTTCCATATGTGCAAATCAATAAATATAATACACCATATTAACAAAGCAAAAAACAAAGACCATATGACCATCTCAATAGATGCATAAAAAGCAAATATTGATTCATGATAAAAAAAAACTTACAGAAAATTGGAATAGAGGGTCTTTATCTAATCTGATAAAAACCTTCTATAGCAAACTAGTAGCCAACAATATGCTAAATTGAAAAAACTGAAAGCTTTCACTCTAAAGTCAGGTCCAAGGCAAAGATGTCCACTATCACTACTCTTATTCAATACAGTTCTGTCAACATTATCCAGAGCAATCAGACAAGAGAGAGAAATAAAAGGAATCAGGATAGGAAAGGAAAAAGTTAAGTTATCATTATTCTCAGATGACATGGTACTGTACTGGGAAGACCCTAAAAACTCCACCAAAAGACTTCCAGATTTAACAAGCAAATTCAGTAACATAGCTGGATACAAAGTCAACACTCAAAAGACAATAGCATTGCTGTTCACAAACAACAAACTCACTGAGAGAGAAATTAGGGAAGCTGCATCTTTCATAATAGCATAAAAAAAGAAAAGAAACACCTGAGGCACTGTCTAACAAAGGGTGTAAAAGAAAACTAAAATGAAAATATATCTCTTGCTCTTCAGTAGGGAGAACCAACATAGGGAAATTGACTATATTTCAAAAAGGGTTATACAAGTTTAATGCAATCCTGATGAAAATACCACTAGCATACTTCATGGGATTAAAGAAATCACTCCTAAAATTTATTTGGAACCAGAAGAGACCTAGAGTAGCAAATGCAATTTGGGGCAACAAAAGCCAGGGAAGGGACTTCACAGCCTCTGACTTGAAATTACACTATAGAGCTACTGTGATAAAAACAGCAAACAAAACAAAACAAACAAAAAACAACAAAAAAAAAATAGACTCAAGGATCAACATAACAGATTAGAAGATACAGAAACAACTCCAGACATACTCAGCCACCTTATTTTGGACAAAGAGTCAAATGTTCACTAAAAGAAAGATAGCCTCTTTAATAATTGCTACTGGAAAAACTAATTTTCCACATGCCAAAGATTAAAACTGTAACTATACCTTTCACCATGCACTAAACTAAAATAGAAAAGGATCAAAGATCTAACTATTAAAACAGAAAACACTAAATCTGCTGGGAAAGAGAATAGGTAGAACTCTTGAAGCCATTTGTTTAGGCAAGGACTTTATGAACAAAACACTTCTCAGGTCAGGTAAAGAAGTAAAAGCAGCAAATAAATACATGAAAAATTGTTCAAAATCACTTTCATTAAAGAGATGAAAATTAAAACCACATTGAGATTCCACCTCACTCCAGAAAGAAAGGGTACTACTAAGAAATCAACTGGTACCAAATTCTGAAAGAGTTGTGAAGGAAAATAAACCCTTCTCCACTGTAGTTGGGAGTGTAGACTGGTGCAATCACTGTGGAAAACACTGTGGAGATTCATTAAAAACTAAAACTGGAGGTTCTGTTTGGCCCAGTTATTTCTCTTCATGGAATCTTCCTATAAGTTTTAAAAAGCAACATATCACAGTTATATATGCATAGCCATGTTTACATGGTTCAATTTGTAATAGTGAAATTTTGGAAACAGCCCAAATATCCATGAACTGATGAATGGTTAAGAACAACTGGTATTGAAAAGATGGTGGACCGGTAGGTAGCAAGACAGGGACCCTCTCTGAGAGAGACAGCTCAAATGCCAGAATAAAACACCCTGGAGAGACCCAAACAGAGAGAGATGGACTCTCACAACCCAGGAAGAAACTAAAGTGCAAAAAACCATTCTAATATGAGGTCCTGGGGCTACCGTTAGTAAAGCTAAGATCAGTGAGCACAGTGCCCTCCTCCAGCCCTGCCAGAGGCTGAATCCCTGCCAGAGACCTCACCAAGCGATCAACTGAGACTGGCTTGAGCCGCCAGAGCGCGGAGCTGAACAGCCCTGTGTGTGGCTCGCCCGGACCCAGCCCTGCACATGACCCACCCAGAGGCACCGTGAATTCACACTGCAGCCACGCTGAAGTTGGAGGTCGAGGTGCCCAGCAGTTTTCGGGGACGGCATCAACACGCGGTTAGTGATGGGAATAAGACCCTCCCATGGGAAAGGGGAAACCCACTGGACGACATGTTGAATTTGGGCATAAGGAATTTGGGCCTAACTCCATAAGGAAGTAGCTTCAGTTGGTTGCTCCCCTTGTTGAGCGAATTGGTGGAATATGCTTGGACTGGGCCGTACCCCTGGCCGGGACCCAGTGAGTCACTACAAATTAATTCCCTGAGCTCGGCACACACTGATGCGGTGAAGGCCTGCAAAGGTTGACTGGCCTAGAGGGGAGGAGCCAGTACACACTGCCCGTGCGTCAATGCTAATTTCTGATAGGCTATTGAAGAGGACAAAAGCTTCTAGCCTGTGCCGCCTAGAGGAGCCTTAACCAACAAGAAAAGGGTCTGGGAATTACACTGTACACTTGTATGGAAGGAACCAAAAACATGACGAAAGGGAGAAATAAGAAAAAACCCTCAGCCCCCAACCCTGAGAACATTGATCCAGGAGAGGTAAATACAAAAGAGATTGAGGGTAGCAAAAATGCAACATCAAACACAGCATTAGCGGACATAAAGAGATATCTTCAGGACCTCGTAAGCGGGACCAAAACTGAAATATTAATTCAAATTAAACAAGAGATAAGTAGATTAATAAAAGAAAGGCTGGGCACCTCTCAAGAAGACACAGAGAAGAATGGAGGAACCCAAAAGGAGAGAAAAATTTAATAAGGAATATAGAAAAAGACCTAGAATTCATGAAGCAAATTCAAAGAGATTGTCAGGAAACTAAAGACTCCATAGAAAGCTGGCAAACTGCTTGAAAGAAACCAAAGATAGACTATCAAAAATTGAACACAGGCTTGCAATGTGCGATCATGAAAGGGAAGATCTCTTAAAAATAACAAGGGAGCAGGCAGTAACCATACAAAGACTAGAGGACGACAAGAGGATCTATAACTTAAGAATAAAGCATATTAATGAAGAAGCAGGAATCAAAACAGAGGAATTACAAAGGCTATTCACAGAAATTATTAAGGAAAATTTCCCAAGCATAGAAAAAAGAAATGATATGCAGATGTATGAAGCATACAGAACTCCAGCCACCTACAACCAAAACAGAGCTACACCCAGACACATAATAATCAAGATCTCAGAAATTCAATATAAGAAGAGAATATTAAAAGCCATCAGGGAAAAGAAACAGATCACCTATAAAGCAAAACCCATCAAAATCACGGCAGACTTCTTGACACAGACCATCAGGTCAAAAAAAGCTTGGAGTGAAATAATTCAAGCGTTGAAGAACAATCTCCAGCCCAGATTGATGTATCCTGCAAAACTCTCTCTAGAAATTAATGGAGAAACAAGATGCTTCCATGACAAAGAGGAACTAGGAGAATTTGTGACCACCAGTCCAACCCTACAAAAAATACTGAAGGACATTCTAGGGAGAGAGAACAAGAATA